>VNJN01000325.1:0-70705 GCA_008042485.1 Drosophila mayri | reverse complement strand
GGGGGGGGGGAAGCAGTGGGTGGGGTGGCAGAACCTTAACGAAAATTGCAAAATGGTTTAATTAAGCGAAGCGGAGCGAAAGCCAAAAGTCTCGAATGGCTGGCAATAAGAGTGTCATTATAATTGTTGACAGGCACAATGAAGGAAAGTGCAAATCATCGCCAGGACCTCGGCAAGGACCTCTACCCCCCAAGCTACGGGGAAACGCCCCAAATGAAGTTGACAGGGAAACAGAGAAAGAGAGAGCAAGTAGGAGGAGACAGAGAACGCAGACGGATTCGTGCAGTGCGTGCATTGAATTAATAAATTTGTAAATAAAGTCGTGCTCGAAGCCAAAGGAAAATGGCAGCTTACAGGGAAAACTCCAAGGGAACTTGCCAAGTTTAAGTTGAGTCATTGGAAGGGTTTTTTATTTTTTTTATTAAATGTTAGATTTAAATAGCAAAAGGTAATTATCAAGGAATTTGAATGATATATATGTATATATCAGGGAAAAATACATCATGACATTCTTTAGTCTATTATTATTTCTTTTTAGACAATAATCTATCAAATATCAATATTATAAGACCCCTCTGAGGCGTATACCATGCCTAACTATACCCCCAAAAAAGCCTTATCCGCTTTATATGCTTCTAAGACTCCTTTTTTTTATAAAAATATGTCTCTAGAAAGTTTTAAATATTTCCCCTAAGAACATCAATTACAGAATATATCGACAGACTCTTATACCTCATACCAGGTCCTTACCGTACCGCACACACATGCAGCTGTGTGTATCGAGTTGATGTGAGGCAATCAGAGCCACTCAAAAAAGGCAACACAATGCCGAGAAAGGTAACCACCCACAAGAGGCGGAAAATGCGAAAAACGTGGGAGGGGAAATGCGTTCCCAAAAGAGAGAAAGAGAGAAGCTGGCGAGAAAGAGAAGGCCAACCAAGCTTCGAAAGCTGATTCGCCCACGCAAAATCTCAGTAAAAGAGAGAAAGAGAGCCAGAGGGGGATAGCTTGGGAAAATTGTGAAAAACCAGGGAGAAGGAAGACAAAACTGGGCTAACAGTTGGGGGATTCCCCCTTGCAATCGGGCATCTCTTTGCCTTATCACTTTGCCCAGCTGTTGAAGTCGACCGCAAGTCCATGGCCATGAGGAGTCAGGAAGTCGCTTGGCCTTGCCTGCACCTCCCCACTTCCACCCATCCACCCATCCACCCGCTTCGCTTAATGTGTTGCATTTATCCTGCAGGCCATGTCGTGAGTCTGGCTCTCCGGTCAGTCCTCGGTGTGTGCCAGAAACCAGAAAGGAGAGAACTCCGGTAACGCTGGGTAACTCCTACGGCTAGAGACACGAGAAACCTAATTTCTGGGAGGCACTGCAAGAAAAACCCTTTTTTTTATATAGTTTATAATCAGTATTACTTATAGTACTTTTAGCTTCCTTATTTTGGTATATATGAAATACACCTTCGGCTTCAGAGACTAACCCCTTTTTAAAGGCTATAATTATGTGCTTTCCCTGCTGACTTTAGGGATTTTTTGAACTAATTTTCCCGCAGTGCCATGAATTTCCCGGGGCCAGGCGGTGACTTGTGCTAGGCACACTTTCATGTCCACGTCCGCGACCTCGTCCTCGTCCACTGCCGCCATCTCCATCGACACTCTGCAGTTGGACTTTTCAGCTTTTTGCCATTTCGGGCGGTTTCCAGGGGCTGGCGTTTTTCGGCTGCCTGGGCGTTTTGTTTGCATAAGGCGGCGGTGCGGCGAGGGGCGGGCCGCAGCTGCGAGGGACGGTACAGGCGGGGTGTGGTTCAATTAGCCGGCCTCTCAGGCCGCCCCAGCTGCCGCCTCGACTGCAGCAGCAGCCCACAGATGCAACAGTTCGGGCGGCGCAGCTTCCAGCTGTGGGAGGCCCGCATGGCACGGGTTAATCTCGGGGAATAATGCCCGGGGGTATAGAGGTGGAGGGGCACTCATAGGTGGTGGCCATGTGTTCGAGTTGAACTTCCCCGGAGTTACGTAATATTAAGCGATAAATTCAGTAGCCTGAATTTTATTGCAACGCCCTTTTCGGTCAAGTTTAACCATGAACTTGAAGATTCTTCAACATAAACGGGTTGATAAGAAGATATTTTTTGTATTTAAAATTTAAGGTAATATTTGAGGGAAAATTATAAATTAAAGGAAGTTCGAAAGTTCATAAATATACCCGGCAGATTTTTTTTTTTACATTTTCTAATGATTCAAGAATTATTAGTATTATTATTATCGAACAAAAATAAAGAAACCTTCATGTAGTAAACCACAATTGATATTTTTTTAAATTAAAAAAAAAAATACAATTATTATAAAACAATTTGAAAAAAAACCTTAAAATAAATTTAGAAATTTTGTGATTTATTTTATTAAAATTTAAACATAGTTATAAATTATATATTAAATGTTTTATTAGTTCTTGTTTACTGTGCTTATTGTGTAAATAGTTTGCATTGTGAGCAAATTCAGTTTCAATTTATATTTGAATTCAAATTATATTTATATTTTTTATATAAATTAATGACAACAATAAAAGGCTGAAAGCAACATCTGTGTTTCCAGAATGCCTTCGCATCCCTTTAAGGCACATCTTTAAATTTCAACTTTAATGTTTAATAACTAAATTTGTCATAAATTTCTCAAAAATATAGTATAGATTTATCTTTATATAGTTTTCTGTAAAGTCCGAGCCCGAATCGATGGTGTCACCTTAGTCTACTTTCGGGGCGAAGCTTGGGTGGAAATACGCGGCAGCAACCCTTAGCTTTCCCACGTCTAACTACGACCAAGTTTTAATACTTTTCCGAAAACCTGACTAAATTTGGTTTTGTTAATTCGGTTCTGGCTAAAATAAAGCAGAAAAGCAAAAACAAATGAATAACAAGCAGGTCCAAGGGGTAAAGTAAACTAACCCCCCGGTAACTCCCTTTCGGTTAAGCCCTGATAACGGCTAGCGATAAGCCCGAAAACTGGAAATGGAAAACAATTTGTCATTTTGCTGAGCGCGTAGAATTTCGCTTCCTTTTTTTGTTTTTTTTTTGTGTTTTCTCCTTATTTTTGTTACTCGTACTCGTACTTTTCCGCCGATTTTCAGCAGTTCCAGGAAAACAACAACATTTAATTTGAGAAAAACACAGAAATGCTGGCTGCATTTTCCGCTTTAGCACGCGATGGGTGCAAGTGAGAGGGCCAGGAAAAGCGAGATGCCACCAGCGCACGCGTCGCACTGTATGTCTGCCTAACCATCTCCCTCGCACAGCGGCCATCGCTCTAATTATAGGTTAGGGCGCTACGAGGGAAAGACAATCCTGCCATTGGCCAGCGTTCACAGCCAGAGAGGGGGCCGGAACAACAGGAACTGGTTTTTCCAGCCTTCGGTTTTTATGAATGAATGGAACGCTCGAGAGCGACATGCTACGCGGTGGTGGCTGGCTGGCTTGGCTGTCTCTACGCTTGTCCCGCTTGCGCAGACCATCTTTTGGGGGGGGGAATAACATCCGCCGGATGGGCTCTGCAACCATCTCGTTCTCGCTATGGCTGTGGCTGCGGCTCTCCACGAAGCCAGCAGCAGCGGCGGTGGCAACAGCGACGGCGACGTCGACGAGCGGCCAAGCTTTTTGTTCGCGTGAAACAGTTGCAAGCCTTTGAACGATCAGCGACGACGGCGTTACTTTTGGCGCGGATACAGCAGCGAAGCGACACTTTTCCGTTGGCCCTCGCAGGCGCCTCCTGTCTCAGAAGCAGAAACATAAACATAAACAGAAACCGAAGCGGACAGAGCGACACAAAACAACAAACAAAAAACAAAACAAGCAATAATCCAAACATAAACAAGCAGCCCGTGGACAGGCGAGACACCGGTGGCCCCCCCGTGAATTTTTTGGTTCGACATTCCTTTGATTTTTGATCGCTTACAATTCACCTTTTAGTTTTTTTTTGCCTGTGTTCCTTTCAACGAGAAATAAAGCCCGCAAATCTAATTTAATTCATAAATAAAAATCAAGAAATTAATAAGAAAAAAACAAACGCAAACGAAAAAAGCAAAAACAAGGCATCCAGTGACAATAAAACTAGAAAAACAGACCCAGCCGACGGCCTAGTAAAAAAATTAATAATAAAATAAACATAAATAAACAAAGCAAAAGTAAAAAACAAGAAAGTGTTTTAAAGAAACCCAAGCCGACGGCTTAAAGATACAAATTCAGATACAGATACAGATACAGTTAGAGTTACAGTCACAGATACGGATACATCTGTAGCGCTGCTACTGGGACTTAATCCTTTTTTGTTTTTTTCTGTGTGCGTATGTGTTGTGCCGTGCCGTGTTTGTGTGCCTGCCAATCCATGTCCCCCTCTCTGTTTCTCCCCCAACCATCAACCAGTGCGAGTGTCCTGCAACAACTGAAACCACAACTACAAAAACAACAAGAAGAAGTCCAAACTATTTGAAAAAGATTTTATAAGCGAAATAAAAAAATATATAAAAAAAACTGAGCAAAGACACCATCATTGTGCGCCTCAAGTTGACAGCACCCCAAGCGATAACTGCAACGGCCGCAGCAGCAGAAGCAGCAGCAGCATCAGCAACAGCCACATCCGCAACGATGCTCACGGACATGACACCGACGGCCGGCCAGCTCTACGGGTCCCAGATCCCGGCCATGGGCATGAACATCTCGAACATCGCCACACACTTGCAGAAGCCACAAGTTAATCCGGTAAGCCAGACACACCCGAGATCGACTATAGATATTGGTATTGGTATCTGAGAGGATGCAAAAGTATCTTTTCGAGATACAACTACGAGTTTGTCAATAGGAACAACACTTTAAAAATGATTGTTTTTGAAATAAAAGCTGGCAAAAAATACTTCCTTTCCTTAAGGGATTATGGGTTGAAAATATCTTTTATGATTTTATTTGATTAAAGGAATTACATAAAATATTACATTTAAAATATATTCTGCCAAATAATATATATTATTCCTCCAAGGATTATGGATTCAAAAATATTTTAAAGGACAGGCCAAACTACAGGGGAAGGAAAACCACACAAAAAGTTATTTTTATATCAGAAATAAGTATGGTTTATATATAGAACTTATAGAAGAAGAATTAAAAGAAATTTTTCTTTAATTGAAATATTAAATAAATACAAATAAAATGTTTAATCAATGGAAAATAATATGCAAAGTTATTTAGAAAGAAATATAAATAAATATATTTAATAAAACTACAGAATACTCTTCTGAATATATTGATAGATATAGCTGCTTACTTTGAGTTTTTCCTTATAAAATAAGGAACATAATATCAAGTATCTCATAGATAGAATTTCAATATATTTCTATAGATAAATTCAGCTCGCAAATATTATTACAAGTATAGTTTTCTTGAGCCCAATTCCATTTAGTGCACCAAAAAGGTGCACTAACAGTGGCAAGTATCTCTCATTGTTCAGCCTAAGAAATAGTAGTAAGTGCCTCGAATTACACCCACTTGGCCGAAACTGAAACCGATCCCGAAAAGTATCTCAAACACACTCGTGTGATCTCACTGCGGACAACAAGTGCGCCGGCGGGCAGGCATTCTCTGACTCAGCTCTCCGGTTAGTCATGATTTGATGAATGCATCCCACAGATGCAGCGCATACGAGCGGATCGCAGCATAAATCATTCCTCGAACCGAATGAGCGTGGCGAATGCAGGCGCTCTCCTCGGACTCTTGCCTCTCCAAAATGTATCTTACCGATACTATGTACATATTTGCAATTTAATTCGGTGGATAGACCCACTTACACGGCATTAGCTTTGACAATAACACCAATAAACAAACACACACAATTGTGGCGCTATAAGAATCCGGAAACGGATCGGCTTTGGGATTGGGATTGGGAATTGGGACTCTCGAATTCGCATCCCGGGGATATTCACGGTAGCGCACACCTTTTGTCAGCCGCTCAGCTGGACTTCCTTTTGTCTGCCCGCAGAGTCGATGATTGAGCCGGGGCGAGAGTATCTAATGCCTGGCTGTGAGAGATACAAAGATACGTATGTCTATGTATTCCTGCAAATCGATTGGATGCGGCTCGTTTAGTGTGCAAACGAATTTTAACGCTCAGGCTTAACAGATACGCACAGCCGCAGAGATACAGCGATACTCGTAGATACAGATACAGGGCCAGGTAGGCGCCGTTTTTTCGGGTTGAAATCAATTATTCAGGCTCACTCGAGGTGTGAACCTAACGATGGAATGATGCGAGTCTAGGATTTGCTTCTGCTATTATTATTTTTATAATGATTTTTTTTTTTTTTTTTGGCTCTGCAGATCGTATTTCCACACAGCCTTTGACTTTTCGACATATTTAGCCCATTGTATCGGCGGAAGCAAACACTTAAAAGGCTAAATCGCAACAGCAGCCAGGTCATAATGATCTTCTGGCCCCGATCTTTTCGAATTCGCTCATCAATTTTCAGCCCAGGCCTTTGATCTGGTCCGAAACTAAGACAGATTTCCGCTAATGATCACTGACTGGCTTCGGGGGCCCTATGCTCTCGATTTCAATTCGATTTTTCAATTAGGAAGGGGGTTATGTAAGCCTTAAGTGTGGCTTTATCATATGTATAATAATCTGCATAATGTCTGTATTTAGTAGCAGATTGTTGCAAGAGGGGTCCCTAAATTAAATAATTTCCATGAGAAGTATTTTTAAAAAAGTATCTCTAGCTAAAATGTTATTTTAAACTAAAGAAAACTTGAGAAATAATTATGCTTAACTGCAAAGGCTTTAGGAGACTTTAAATTCTTCTTAAAATTTACTATATTTTCTTATTAAATTCCCATTCTTTTCTTGCTTGGTTTGATGAGCTGGGCTTTGTCCTTGGTGCATGTTTTTAACGAATTGCATGACACTTTTAATAGAGTCAGCAACGCCGAGTAGGCGCAATGTGATTGAGGCAATATGATTGAGGCCCAGTCTCTCCCCCCTCCGAGGACCTGCCAAACTGCAGACGCCACGCATTTGCGTGCGGCCATAAAAAATGTTTTCAAAAACCGCAGAACGAAACAAGCTAAGCTGAGCTCGGTCTCGGTCTTGCTTCGTATCTGCATATTGATGGGGCAAAGAGAGAGAAAAAAAAAAAAACAAAACAGAGAGAAAGAGCGAGTGGGGACCGAGAAACGTTTATTAAAATTAATACCACATCAATCATTTAACAAACGCGCCTGTCGGCCAAGTTCAAAGCGGCCAGCGACTAGACCAAGACTACAAGGCATCGCACATCGCATCTAGACGAAACTCCGGGGCCTGCTTAAGAAAGTTACACATGCGCATTGGTTTTAATTAAAAGCGTTTAAGGCATCACAAAAAATATATAGTATATAGGAGAAAAAGAACAACAGCAGCAGGAAAGATGATAAATTACCGAGACAAACTGAAATTAACATTTGTGCCTGGAAACAAAAGCAAAAAAGGTAGAAAACCAAACACAAACAGAGAACACACAGATATATGGCTATATAGCTTGTGGATCCCAGATCACAGAAAAGCTCAGCACAGCATCTAGGGATTATTGAAAGCCGCTGTTAAATTATTGAAAATCATGCAACGATCCGCGGCGTTTTCCCATGAGCAGCGCCCCGTTTCAGCAGCCTCATTTGTTCAGAGTGCGCAGCTCTCGTCGGCATAATCAGCATAACAAAAGGAATTAAGCAATAAAATATTAATGAAAATACACTCGCGCACAAAGCGGTAAGATCGCCGCGTCATTGACTAATTTGTTTGTGGTTCTCCGGCTTCCCTGGCTTCTCTGGGCTTCTTTCTCCGCGCCCATCACCAGGCGCCAGAGATCTGGCCGGCGGGGAGTGGCCAGCGGTAGCCGTGACAGGCGCCCCATAGATAGTACACCAGGAGAAATTCTATCCCTGTGAAGGAAATACATTTAGCTTCCAGGAATATTTTATTTCATATTTTAACATCGTTTTCAGGAAGAATTCTTTACACAGCCTTACAGAATAAAACTTTAATAGAGCTTATTTTAGCTAGAAGTTTATTTCAACATTTTGTTTAAGCACTTTGTATTGTGTTTTAATTTAATTATAGATATTTCCTGAAAATATTATCAATTTAAATTAAATTAAACAATTTGTAATTATATTTTTAATATAATTATTAATTTCTTACTTTAAAATGGCAAAAGAGAGCTTCTATAATTTAGTTAATTGATTCCATTCATTTTTTTTATTTAAATATGAATATTTCTTAAATAAAATATTTATTTAAAATGGTCTTAAGTTTTTCTTAATATATTTTTATATAAATATTAATATTATCCGTATTTAATTGCGAAAGAAAAGCCTTTTTTGTTACAGGGAAAAGTCTTTGGAAACTATTCCTATTTTATATTAAAATGTAATTGCATATTAGCCATAATTTCCACGCCCAAAGAAATTTTGCAAACTTAAATAAATTCCATTTAGTTAATAATAATATCTTGTTATTAATAATAGTTCTTAATTTTTCAATTAATTTTAAGACAAAGATCAGACAAAAATTATACATCTTAGTGGCATTTTCTAGCTAAAATATAATATTAATTAATTCAAATTCCTTTAAACCACAACACCACCTTTTTTCAAAGTGTTCTCACCTCCTTTGGCTGCTCGACATATTTACTTAATATGATTTGGCTTAATGAATGCGCCTCGGCTTTGTGTCTGCCCCCTTTGCTACTCTGTAGCCCTTCCTGTCCCCTCTCTCTGTCTTTTTTTGTTGTATTCCCTTTTTTCCTAGTCTGGGCATTTTTCACCTTTGACAAAGGCTGAGCCCGACGCAATTAACTTGCGTCATTTGGAAAATTAGTTGGCATGATGCTGCAAAAATCCACTGGGAAGAGAGCCAGGAGAGCGGGAGAACGGCGGCACAAGGTCGCTGTTCAAAAGCGCCGCTTGAAAAGCATTTTTCAATTTGGTTTTTCCTTTAGTGTTCTTTTTTTTCAATTACAAAGACCACGCACCAAAAATTCGTGTGCCGCTGGACTCCTCTGACTTGCAGTTTCAGTTTGCAACATAAAGAAAAACCTTGTTTTTTTAGGGGCAATCTGTCAGCTCGTCACTGGGTGAGAACACGCTGCGTATACGCAACGCTCGAAGCCACAAACAATTTGCATAGAAAAATGGAAAAATATGGAAAAACTGGAAAGAAGGACCCTGACCAGAATTCGAAGCGACAAATAACTCAATAAAATCCCCAATAATGACAGGTGATTTATAGCAATGGGAGGCAGTGTTAATGGAGCCTGGAATATATTTGAATATATGAAATATATTTATTTATTAGTTTCCCAAGAAAATGTTTAAAAATTCCAATTAAACTTAAACAAATTCTTAAAAAAACAACAGTTTTATGAAGCCAAAGGTTTGATTTTCGTGGAACAAAAAGCTATATATATATATGATATATATATGACAATACTTTGAGCTTCATTGTTAAATGCTTTTTAAAATATAACCCTTCAGGTAGGGTGAGGCCAGCACGCCCCTAGGGTTCAGCCTGGATAATTGAGATTACAACACGTGTTAACTGCCATTCAAGTACCGCTTCCCTTTATCCCCTCTCCTCTCCAGACCCCCTATTCGACAATGTAATAAACAATTTAAATGCCAAATAGAATTTATGCAAATTCATTGCCCTCGCTCACTCACTCCCTCGCTTTAAAAATGTTTAAAAAATGCTAAAACTAATTGAATATATTATATATACATATATAAATTGTGGTTAAATAAAACACATTTCCCCCCTTTCTAATGAATATGAATATGAATTTGAGTGCGCAGGGGCCGAGTGATTGACTGGACTGGACTGGCTGGCTGGCTGGCTGGCTGACTGACTGACTGACAGAATGACTGACTGCCGGCCAAGTGCATATTAGATGGTCGGGCAATTACCTGCAACAGCAGCACCAACAGCAATCACTCAGTGCACAGAGAGAAATGAGGGAAATTAGGTTTAAATTTAACTGAAAATGAGGTGGGATCAATGGCTCAGAGAATCTGGAAAATATCTAATAAGGAAAATAAAATTAAAAACTTAGAAGTTTTAGGAGACTACTTAAGAAAGTAATACCAATTTTTCGCTGATTTTTTAAAAGGGTTTCATGGAATTGTTGTTTACTTTTTTATCCTTATAACTTATTTAGTAAATAACATTTTATTTTACTGTGTACCGAATGGTCTGAAATTCCCTCTAATGAGCCCAAGAGCGAACTAAGGGCCCGAGCTTTACACTTTACCCCTACGAACATATATATATGTATGTTATATTCCCCCGTTTATCTCTGCTCCCCTCTGTTCTATTATTTAGCAACTAATTTGAACTGACATCGAATACGCGGCAGGTGACAACCGCTGACAATTGGTAGGAACCTCCTGTTGGAGAGGGCACCCACGCGGACAACCCTCGGTTATTTTCACATTTATCATGTAATACTTAGTTTAACTTGAAGTCAGGCTGGGCTTGGTAATTAAATGAAGTGCGGAGACTATTTGTAATACAAAATAATAAAAAAGGAGATTACATAGTAGTTGCCATTTGGTAATTAAAAAGGAAGGTTTAAGGGGAGAGTATTTTGGAATTTATCAGGGGTTATTAGTTAAATAATTAATATTAATAGAAATAAGTATTGCCTTAGGCTAAGTAGAATATTAATTAAAAGTATTTAATGGATTTATTTGTGAAAGTCATATATATTTAGAGTTTTATAGTTTCTGATTTAACACAAAGATTTTAAAGGAATTTATAAAGGAAATTTTTAACCCTTTTATAGTCACAATTTTCGCTTAAACCTCTCCATTTTCGGTTTAATCAAAAGCCCTCAAAGCTAAATGAAAAGAAAAGCTCAAAAGAAAAGCGGGGTTAACTGAACGCTTAGGATTTCCAGAGGCAATTTTCATCTGCTTTTCGCTGGGCCAAGTGCAAAAGCGACGATTGCACAAGCCGCAAAACAATAACTTGTTATAAATTTTGTTGACACGAAGTCAAAGCGTTTGAGCAGCGTTGAGCAGCGTTGATTTGAATGCAAGTTCATGAGTTAATCAATTTTAATGCCCGGCACGGCATCGGCATCGGCTTCGGCATCGATCGATGCCAGAGATACTTGGATACTCAGATACTTGGATACTTGAATGCCTTTGCCCCCGATGCCCGTGTTTTCCCCTCCTTGAGCAATCAATCGATCCAGCCTCGCCTCGAACAGCATCGAATTGTTTGATCGTGTTGTAAATTTCTGCTCATACTCGAGTAAAGTATTTTCAACTTGGTGACGGCAATGGCTGGCTGGTTGGCTGGTTGGCTGGCTTTCTGGCTTTCTGGCTTTCTGGCTGGCTGGCCGGCCTTATACGGACCGCGACTCTGACTTCGACTTCGACTTGGAGTCGATCCGGCCAAGACATTATTTATTTATATGTATTTTTTATAAAGCCTTGTATAACTTGATAAAAACAACAGCAACACAGCAACGAGCCATGGTGCTGCGGAGCGAGCACAAGATTGGGTTACGTTTAAAAGTTTTGTGCGCTTGCAGAATGAAATGATTTATGGTCTGAATTACAGATAATTGTGATAATCATACCGAAAAGGTTCGGGCGCAGTTCGCATTCGCAGATATTTTGAGAGCGAGAGAAGTGCCTGGATTTTTTCTTTTATCTTTCTTATTTTTTTGGAATTTTTCTTGTTTTTTTTTTTGGCCACGGAATCGATACAGAAATCGGTGGCCGAAAAAGGGTTAAGGGCGGCGGCAAGTGGAGGCTGAAAAGGCGGCCATATATGCGTGTCTAAAATGCATAAAGGATTTCATTTCTCGTGAGGAGGAAGCTCCGTTTAAATATGTGTCTCTTGAAATGTTGGTGGGGCAAAGGGGATATACAGAAATCGGTGTATATATATTTTCTAAATATAATTTTCAAAATTATTTATCTGGTTTTCATGGGCTTAAATCAAGATTTGATAAAATAATCCTTTTTTTATTTTATTCCACGAATCAATAATCAATTATGCTCGTTTTTTTCGTTTAGGAGAAAAGATATATTTCCCAAGACATTTTTGTATCTGAAATTTTTAATAACTAAAAATATTTTAATATAGAAATATATACGTTTCTCTAATTTATTTGTAAAATTGTTCTAGTGCTTTATATTTTCTACATTAAATCCAAAATATATCTAATCTATCTGTTTTTATTTATTTTTTATTCCAATCTCCCCAATATATCTTTATAATCTTACGTAACTCCTCAACCATATCTTAGATCTACAATTTTTATTTGATTTTTGAGTAAAGTCACTCATGGATCATTTGGACTCGTTCACCTCACACAAGGCTATCTTGGAACTCGAAATATATTTTAGTTCCAAATTCCCCTAAGGCTGTGCATTCTGCATAATAAAAATTGTTGCTAATTTTTCGACATAAAAAAAAAAAAACAGAAAGAAAGAAGGAAAATAAAAGAAAAGAGAGGTAAAAGAAAGGAGAACAAAGAAAGGAAACTAAAGCGGAGATAATTCCAACACACACGAAATTATAGAGAAAGAAGGGCGCAGATTTGTCAGGAGATTTTCGGCTCAAGAGCAACTTAACAAGGCACTACAGCCGACGTTAACATGAACAACGGCGCATACAATGTGTGGCTGATGATGACGATGATGACGGGTCGGATATATATATATCCACCCGTCTCTATATGTTATCCATGGGATGCAGTTTGTTTTCGTTACGGCTATTTAGTGCTTTGGCCCGCTCAAGCGCCTCGCCCCGATTTCTGAGTTTGTCAGTTTTGTCAGTTTTGCCAATGTCTTTGGTTTATTTGCTTAGGCGACTTAGGACCAAAATTCCAGGGGGGGGGGACTTATCCTCTCCTTAGACATATATGTATGTGCCTAAACCTCATCCCATGGAACGAACCCTCTGTGTTTGCTGTGCATTTCACAACTTTTTATGTGGTCATATTTCTTGCAAGTGCTGAAGTGTGCCCAACTGACATCCAACCCGAGACGAGAGATCTTTGGGATCTCCTCTGCTTTATTTTATTTTATTTATTTTTTTTTTTGGTGGGGGCTCCTTGTCGAATGACAGGAAACGAGCGCCGCCGAGCCGTAAAACGCTCCAACTTCTTGGCATATTTAATTGCCGTTAGTTTTTACACTCGCCAGCAAATATCTCAGCAAGTGTCATAAGCGAACGTTTGCTGGGTCAGCTGATTTCCCGCTTTCGCCTGATTTATGCCATGGCTGGGATGATTTACGAGGCAAGGGAGGGGGTGCTATGCTGTGCGGTTGCCATTGCAACGAATCGGAGTAGGAAAGATCCTATAGAGTCTAGGGTATCCCTGCAAAAAATGCATTTATTCGTATTCGTAACTATTTTAAAGCAAAGCCCATAACTCTCGGGATTTTTAAAAGATGCTTTTGTAAATATTTACTAGATTTTAAAGTTATATTACTGAGCAGTCCAGGGTATTGGATACTCATTTCCTTTCCTATCAAAGCCATCAAAGCTGCCAGTCTTTTTGTGCTCGTCTGTCACCACCAGCTGTCTGTCTTCCTTTTTGGCATCTAAAGGAAAAATCTGTGGAAATCCCTGCCGCACGGCCAGCTGTAAATATTGTGTTAAACATTAAATGAAGTCGTTAAAATCATTTAATGATGCACTCGTTAGTCAGTCGCGTTGACAAGCGAGTGTACCCCGGGATTTGCATCTCCTCGGGATTCTTGGCACTCTCTTGGCTGCTTGGCACTCTGGCGCGTCAAAGTCAGCGTGGCATGACCACCATGACAGGGGGGGGGAAGGAGGAGGGAGGTGGAATCCCAGCCCCCGAATGTCGGCTGTTGTCAAAAGGAATTGAAAGGATGTTTGATGGCATGCTAAATTGACAAATGCATGCAAAACACTTTTCGGCTGCCGCATTTGCGCATTCCGCCTCATTATTCATAGCTAGTAAAAGTATCTCTTGTTTGCCGATGTTGGTGCTGCTGCTGTTGCGTGTAAGTTGCCATGCAATTGCCACTGCATTCCCCTCACCACTTTCCCGTTGATGTTCTGGGGCAATTAGCCCTTTTGGTTTGCTCTCTGACAAAGTTTTTGTTCGTAGCTGTCCGTAATTGTCCGTTATGGGGAGTTTAAGTCTGTGGAATGAGATATTTAAGGTGCTGATATTAATTTATAGGAAAAAAAAACATATTAGTTCTTGTTTTTTGTGTGTTTTTATTTCTATAAAAAATGATTGAATTCGTATATAAAAAATATATAAAAAATATGACTGCAGGAATTACGATTTCAAATTTTTTTTTTTATAATTCTTTGTTGCCTATCCATTGTCTGGCTGCAACAAGTGTTGCTGCGGCTGCTGCTGCAGCTGCTCAAAGTCAAACTGTGGGTCTTTCTAGTCATAAGGTCAAACTGCGGGGCATCATCAGCGCTGCAGCAACAACAGATACTTGCACTGCAGCCACAGCAACTTGCAACGCAGCACAGCAACAGCCGCAGCAACTTGCAACATTATGCTTAAGCGCTGCAAGCGCTTCGTGCTTTAAAGCGCGCGACACACATACATTGGCAAAGCGAAACATTGTTGCCGTTGTACTAGGCCCGCCAGCAACATAAGTTGCTGTTGCTGCTGCGGCTGCGGCTGCGGCTGATGCGGCTGCTGCCTGCTTAAGATGTATCTGCTGTGATTACCACCAAGCGAGCGTGTACTTAAGCATTTTATATGCTTTTTTATGCCATCTTGTCCTTGTGCAACATCGCGCGAGAGTCTGGGCATGCTGGGATGCTGGGATGCTGTGATGCCGGATGATGCAGCCTCTCTGGAGGAGTCCGAAATTGGGTTTATAACTCTGCGGCAAGGCGCGCGTTGAAATGGCGTTGATGATGTTCATGTTTCATGTTTGTGGCTTGATGAAGCGCAACGATTATCCGCAGCAACACGGGCTGTAAAAATATGCCACAAATTGATTGATTTGCCACGGCACGAAGCTGAGCCAAAGACGCTGGAAACTCGTTTCAGTTTCAATTTCATTTTTAAAGGCATTTTCATTCCCCCNCCCCCCCCCCCCCCCCCCCCCACACACACACACACACAGCCCGCCACTGCCTTCCCCCTGCCTTTCTCCCTACACACAGAAAGTGGGCGTTCTTGTTGCTGGCGTGCCAAAAACTATCTGAAATTTTGTTTGCCTCGCTTTGTTTTTTTTTGTAGCTTTTCTCGTTATTTTAACATGGCGACAAAATATGCAAAGACCCCAAATGCAATTGAAACGCAACGAAAATTGTGCAACGCCTACTCTGCTGCAGGCTCAAGTATTTTTATTTTTAGTGGCCATGGACCGAGGGGCTTCGATTTTATTTTTATTGCGGAACTGCCACACAACAATTTCCCAATTGAAATGTGTACGCGAAAATTGTTGCCGCGTTGCAGTTGCAGTTGCCCCGTTTGACAAATAAGTTGCATGCAAATAGCTAAAGCTGAAGCACTAGCAATTGCCACTGCAACATCAACGGCAGCAGCAATTTGTATGCAATGAATTAAATTCCAGTGCACACAATTTTCTCAATGGCAACTGGCAGCGGGGATTTCCATTGATGAAAATCACCAGGCTCACCTTTGACCATCCGGGTTGTTTGTCAAACGGCCTGACAGCAGCAAGCCAGCGGAAACCAGCAAAGGAGCAATGAGCAACAGAGCCACAGCAACTTGCAACGTGGCAGCATCAAGCAACAGGAGCAGACCAACATTGGTTAAGAATGTCTTGAAAAATAATAAAAAAAAAAAAAATAAAGAAAATTAGCCACACGAATAGGCAGAAATCTGGAGATGAAGTTCAAGAAACTAACCCGAGATATGACTTCAAAATCAGGCTAGATTTTCTTATATTAATTTCCCCGGTTTATATTCGAACTGAGACCCACTGTTGACTGTTGACAAATTGTTGTTGCGAGGCAGACTCTGCTAGCTTGTCCAACAAATGCAATTAGTTAAACGAATTTTGAGACGAGTCTCGGTTACGCTCCGGCCATCGAAAACGTTTATCAGCATCAGCAAATTGAAAACTCAAAAAATCTCTAGACTTTTCCCACATTCGTCAGGCCGTCGTTAGGCGAGGGGAGAAAAGCTGGGAAAAAGGCCCTCGGGGGCCAGCAAGTCAAACGCCAGACTCCGGTTGTCTGTCTGCCTGAAAATTGTGGGTAATTTTCGGGGTTACCTTCGCCCGGTTACATTAGCGTGTGTGCAGGTTGTAATTTTCTACTTTGCGCCTGGAAAACGAGACGAAACGAGATGAGCGGAGACCCAACCGGAGACGAGAGGAGAAAGTTTAGGGAAAAACGTAAAGGAAAACCTGGATGGTAGTTGTTAACTAATCATAAAAGTTCGCCGAAATCGAGTGATATTACATGGCATCTATCTGCTATATCTCTGTCACTTCCTCTAATGGTATAATGAGCTACGATCCGATATAATCGCCAGACGTCTAGTGTTGTTGCGTTTTGTTAATTAGCCATTTAATGCCCAATAAAACGAGGCAGTCCGTGGCAACAACAATGGCAATGCCATTAGCCAGAATCCGATTCGGAATCGGAGCCACAACACGATTTTTGATTTATTGAGTCATTAAATAATAATCATAATTTTCTTGTTTAGCGGCTTTAAACAGCCGCAGCGACTATAAAATGCCATAAACACTATGCTGGCTACTTTTTACGACCAGAAACATATAAAAGAGTAAAGAGAAATATAGAAATACAGAAAAAAATAGGAAGAAATCCAGAGAGAAGATCAAAATAAATGCCAAATATTTGTAAATATTATTTAAATAACTTTGGCCAAATTTGATTGATTATAAGCTTGATTTTTATAATGAAGAGAATATATTTCTGAGATAAAAATAGAGGAACAAACCTTAACACCTTTTACCCGCTGGCAGGGCTGGCTCCTCCATACCCGCATCTGTCTACTTTACACCTATAGAGGAGAGGAGTACCTGTAGAGATGCCTCCGGTCAAGTCGATTAATCAGAAGAATATCCCCAGCGTTAGCCTTACAGGCTGGTTACATCTTCAGCTCGGATTATGAAATTAAAATTTATAAAGACACTAATCGATAGACTAGAGCCGGCTAGTCGTCATTAATCAAAGTCAAAGCCCAAAAAAGCCCACAAGCGCTGCTCATCTGCGCTGCTTGAGCTCAGACAACTCAAAAACACACACTATGAAAACTACAGAAAAACTATAAATAATCTACAGAAAAAATACACAAAAACCTACAGCTAAAATATCAGCAAAGAAAAAAAACTCTTTGACAAAGAATAAAGAAATCAATAAGTCAAATTGCCAGTTCGACGATGTTCGGACATGGGCATTTTCATTATTTATTATTAAACGAATTGGTGCAACCTTAACTGCCAAAGCAATTGGCTACCGGTGTTCTGTCTCCCTGTCTTCTGTCTTATGTCCCCTGTCTTCTGAGCCCTCTTCTGGCTTTGCTTTTTTTTCCCCTTTTTTTTTGCCAGCTGCCCAGCTGCCATCTTTCGACTCCTTCGGGTCGCCAGCCAGATTCGCAATGCCGAGTGCCATTCGAAATGAATATGCAAAAGAGCTGGCCACTGCGAGAATAAATAAATAAAGAAAAGGGGCGTATGGGGGGGAAAGGGGTTAAGCAAAAAACCGGAGGGGAGCCGACCAACAAAACCGGCAGCATTTTGGAGCTGCGGACCAGACAGCTGGACAAGCCCTCTTCACAGCGGGACAGCGCTTCGCCAGCAAGAGGCGGTTGAGGAGGTGGTTAAGGAGGAGGCTGGAGGAGGGTCAGACCCGGAGACCAGGCCCCATGCGTTCTTATTTAGCTAATTTAAATGAGCTGCAAACAAGCGGCGTTAAACGGATTGGAATAGCACCGAAAATGAGATGCTCTTAACAAAAAAAAAAAAATGAAGACACTTTACAAAACAGAAAAGTTGTACAAATAATTGCTATAAATAAATATAATACAATAATAAATTGTTTATTTCAACATATTTTTAATGCTATATGAATTTATTGTATTATTCTCAGGGATTTGTTTATGAATTTGTACTTGAAATGACCTAGAAAATGAGCAAATGTTATTTTTCGGCCGCATAAAAACCTTATAGGGTATTTATGCGAATTTAATCCCCAAGCAAGAGACCAAAGCGAAGCACTGAAAGCGATTTTATGGGATGCGTTTTGCAATTTATCAAACATTTTGGGGAGGCAGTAACAGGCAACAACAAATTGATTTGCATAACCAATTATAAACACATTCCGCAGGAGCAGGACCTCCTTCCTTCCTTCCTTTCCTCAACCTCCTTGGAGGCCGCCTCCTTGGATTTGTGCCTCTGCTTCTGTCCGAGTCTTTTGTTCAACACAAATTGTCGCACTTTAGCAGAACAACAAAGCCAAAAGCCACCAGAGGGGGGCCTCCAACGGAGGGGTTTCCCTCCTCATATAGAGGAGGATTTATATTGCAATATTTATTTGCCATTGACACGAACCGCATTTTTGTCTATTTATTTAACCATTTTAGCTGCGCTCTCTTTTCGCCAGCTTATTTGCTCGGCTAAACTGACCAGAACAGATATGGTTAATGGTTACGGTTAGGGGGGGATAATGGCGTCGCCTGGCACAGTCAGATATCGTCCGATCGCCACCCCCTATTTAGCTAGTTAACGTATACTATATGTGTGTCTTTATGCGAATTGTGCGCTGTAAAACAAATCTGATTGCACATTGTACAACCATTAATCGAGTCACGTCAACTGCGGTGTACGGACAGCAGCCAAATGGCTTTCCACATGACACAAATGCATTAGCCAAAAGGGCTTTCGACGGTTTAGTAAGAAATAGAACTAACCAAAAGTAAGCTGATGAGTTACTGCAAATACTATATATGCATAATCTAGTTAAAGGATTTAAGCAGACAAGTGAGTTGCATGCAATTACTTCGGTGCCTTAACGTGGCTAGCTTCCAATACATTATCCAGCCTGTAATTTGACCCACTTTGAGCCACAACTAAATAATGCAATTTTCTTCTTATAATACCAAGATTTTTCCTTCTATTTATTTGCATACGATCGAGTAGAGAGCAAGAGGTAGGTGAAGTGTTTGCTGTTGCCCCATCACTTATTAAACACTCGTCACTTTTAATTAAAAGTCGCCGCCTGTTCCCCAGGAGAGAGAAAGAGCTAGGGAGCTCATGCTCCTCCTTGGCCAAGAAGCAACTATTGGCCCGGGTTTATTCCCTGGGAAAAGTGGCAAAAAGGGGGCATCACTGCAGTCCAGGGGCTGCAGCTGCATGCCACTGCAATTTGCAATTACCACAAACACGCGGCGCAGCACAGCACTAGCAGCAGCAGCAGCAGCAACATCGCATGGCAAAAGTTTTGCAATTAGAACACTTTTCGCGTGGTTTTAATGATAACACATGGGCGGGGGCTCCCCCTAGAGGGGTGGAGGGGTAGGGGAACCTCGAAACGAGTATGGCGCAGGCGGAGGGGCGTGGCAGGAAACTAGCTTTTAAGTGTGTCTGCACACAGAAAACGCGCAACGAGAAATGAAAAAAAAAAAAAACAAAAAAGAAGAATTTTGAGTGGAAAAACATTTGTGCGGGAAAAAGGAAAATCCCTTAAAGGAATGCTTGTGAGGATACTCTTTTGCTATTTAAAATATATAATATATTTTTTGTTATATTATAATTTTTTATTTATAATTTTTTACAATTAATTTCTTACAAAAAATAGTTTCAGAGAAGGGATTTTTTAAATGCAGAAAATCATGCAATTAAATATGCAGAAAATTATATAAATAAGTATTAAATAATTTAAACATTTTTCAACTAACAAAAATCTAAATTCAAAACAAATTTCTAGTGCCTATAAATCATGTTTGTAAAAAGTATTCATAAACCTGCCTTAATATCGAAAGAAATTCGTGAGAAAAACCTTTCAAGGATGGGATTTTGTGTTCCTTTTTTTCCACGGATTCTCTTATAAGAAATCTGTTGTTTTAGGCCCTAAGTTTTTTGAAATAGTTTCGGAATCAAGTGGAAATATTGTTGGTGAGAGTGGCAGTGGCTATTGTCCTGCTTTGTCTCTGTTGTCCTGCGGCCTTTGTTTCTACTTTGTGTGGTCAAGTGCCGCAGGACAATGGACAATGCTACGTTTTGGTCTATGTTTTTACAGGAACACTCGCTCATTAGAGCGCAGATTTAGAGCAAATGTCCTTTGTTGTGCGTGTCGTTGTGTGTGTCCAGTATGTATGCGTTTTCCTTTGCCACTAAATCAGGCGCTGTGGAACACGCATTAAAGGATTTAAAGGATCATCGCTCTAGCGCTCTCTTTCGCTCGCTAGCCTGCCGACATCCTGTGGCGATAATCGTTGCCAGGATCACAGTTCTCGCTCTCTTTCTCTCTTTCCCTTCCGTGGCTGCTCACTAATTTGTTACAAAAATTGCACATTTCGATGTTCGCGACATGGGGTCGGGAATCCATGTCCTTTTTTTTCCCATCATCTCCCCTAATGTCGTTTTACATTCCTCTAAGGCCATCCATCACCGCCATTTGGCAGTTGCCTCCTCCTTTTCCCCCTGCACTCTCTCATTTTCTCTTCATTCATCCCAGCGGCCTTGACCTTTGTCTCCTACTGCGCCATTTCGAGCATTTAGCGGCACTTAGTGCCAACCCCCTCTTCCAGTGCCACCCCTTGTGTCTGTGTCTCTCTATCAATAATTTGCCGAAAAGTACAGTCAGACTTCATTAGATTCGGGTTTTTAGAGTTAGGAACATGCCTAAAAAAAATTCTATTTTCATTCTAGATTTTAGTATTTACCTAAAGAAATTAAATCTGTATACAAGCATTTTATTTATTTTGTTAAAGAATATATAAAGTTTGAACTGGACTGAAAGTATATAGTGTTAAGCCCATATATCTTGATTATTGTTTAAATACATAAATTTATGTAATATATTCCCAAGTGAGCGAGACAGACGGAATCAATTGTCTTGCTATAAATATGAATATCAATATCAAGTTGGCTTTCAATCAAACTCATTATGCTAATGAAGACACACAGCTGCACACGCCTACACATATACAAAGCACACGTATATCACACATAGATGCTGAACACTCACACAGGCACCATCCTTGGCTGGATGACTAAGTGAGTGAGCGAATCGAGCCCGACTTGCGATCGATCGATCGACCAACTTGCTGTGGGGGCTGCTTAACCAACCATCCAAGCAACTTAGTAACCAGCAACCCATCCATCCATCCAGCAATATAGCCAACCATCCATCCATCCATCGTATGGTGCCCAAGATCCAGGAGGGATCCGGTGGGTACAACATCATCATCGCGTTGATGATCGCCAATGCCTGACCATCGACATGAACACCGACAGCTTGGGGCGACGTTTAAATTTGTTCATACTATAAACAAAATGAGCTGAAGATTCTATCTGTTCGTGTAAATATTTGTTAAAATTAAGCTTTCAGCTGAAAAGTTTCAAAAATTTTAATATCGCTTATCGTAGCCAACCCTCTCCATTTGCCCAGACACTTTGTCTCGTCTCATTTTTTGATCTATATATTTTGATATCTGATAGCTGATAGCTGTCAGCTGATTGATGCCAGAGATCGGCAGATTGTTATAGCTGACAACGATTAGTCTAATAGTTGGTAATTTTATTTGATTTAAGCGATTACCCAGCGAGTGATCATTAGAGATCAGATGCCATAACTTGGGGAAAAAGCACACAAATCGCTATTGTTGGGCTTGCTAATTTGTCAGCTAGATTGTAGCGATCGGTGGGAGATCGAAATGATTACCAATCTCACATGTGGCCATCAAATTATATAGGTTTTTTAATGGGGCAAAGTGTTGACAACAGATGGGAATAGATTGGGAATCTCTAAAGGGGTTTTTATGATAAAAATAAGGCTTAAGAGGGATCATAAATGTGTTTCAATTAATTCTATATATTTTCTATTTATTTTTAAACCTTGTCTATTAGGGTATTGGGACTTCGTTTAGGTCTGCTTAATATCCCACATCAGCTACAAATTTTGTTTGCATTTTTAATGTGTTTTTTTTTGTGTGCGCTTAAATATGCTGCTGCTTTTGTGGCCTGTGGCAAATGTTTTGTCTTTATTTCGTGGTGTGTTTTTTAGCTTTTCTGTTATTTTGTTTCTGTGTTTTTTTTGCTGTAGTTTTCTTTTTTTTTATTTTGTTGTATTTTTTTTCGCAAATTAGCCCGCAGACATAGGCAGACATGCAAACCTTGCGTTTGGAGACGGCAAGCTCTCAATACAGTGAGGCAACGGCAACAGGAACAACACCTTTTCGAGAGCTGCACACACATAATTCAATTAATTTGATTTAATTGCTGCAATGAAAGCGGCGCATAAATTGCATAAATTAGCCGCGAACTGAGCAATGCACCGGCAATTAAACGACCACCAGCCACATGGAAATGGAAAATGCCCATGGCCCCTCCGCTAAATATTCTCGTTCATTTAGGAAAATATATTTTCCACAGCCCATATTTACATGCTTTTTAATCCAGATATTTGCTGGAATCTCAGGCTAAGGATTAACTGGTGGTCAGGCTTAAATTCTTGGGATATATTAGCCTATAGGCGTTGCACCACTTTTGGCCAATGTGCTTGCCTAATGACGTTGCAAACTTGCGGCCAATGTTGTTGCTGTTGCCTGTCAGCGTTTATTTTGTTTGAAGTCCTCGCACTCCTTCAACCCCCGAATGAATGCCCTCGAAAAATAATCCTCGCAACGTGCTGAAAGTTGCGAGTTTTATGAAGTTTTAAGCAGGCCCTAAGTGTAATGCGAGTTGAACACGTCAACAGGGGGGAAGTCCTGCGGCAAGGATGTGGTGGCAAGGTGGATAGGCAACGAGTTGCCGGAATTTTGCATTTACCAGAGTTTTAGACTTGTCAATAACACACTCGAGTCAAGAGGAAACCACAAGAGACAATATGATGAGAGGTAACACTTGGCTGGAAATAAAGGAAAAAAAAAGTTGTTTTTTGGCTAAATCAAAACTTTTTCAATATTAAATACCCAATTTTCTTAGTCATAGCTATTTTTATATAATTTATCAATCAATCCTAGCCTATAGTTTACCCCTAAATCTATCCAATTGATTTATTTCCATCATAAACTTCGCATGTACTTCCCCTATTATGTCTAATATTTATGTTTATATTTATATATTTTTTGGCTTAATTTCTTTTATAATTTCTGTAAAAAATATCTCTTGTTTCACTTGAAATGGAACACCCCTCCCCCCCTTTTCACTCACCAGCTCCCCTTATGAATTGAACGCATAAGCAACCCCAATTACTGGGCCTGGGCCTGAACTTAAACACCCGAACAGGCCAAAGCACTCACCAAGTTCGGGTTCAAATTAATTGCAATCCGAGGCACATTAAATGTGACCCCTGGCAAGGGGGGAAACTGGTGGCCAAAGGAGTTGTCCTGGCCCTGGCCATAGCCTCGCTATGGAGAATGTCATGTGGCTCTAATGAGCGGTCAGTTAATCATGATATTTCACAGTTGTGGGCGGGGGCGTGACTGTTGTCCTTGGAAGCGCCAGGATTAAAGAAGGAAAACAGTGGTTTAAGGGGGGGTGTGTTCAGAGTGTTTCAGAGGCTTTAAAAGAAGGCTTTTAGGTGCCTGAAAAGGGGGGTTGCCCAAGCAATAAGGAGTGAGAAAAAAGAAAGCCAAATGAACAGCAAAGTGGAGGAACATAAAATTAAAGCATTTCCTAAATTAAAATCTTATCCTTTGCTGTCTCTCTTTCTCTGTATCCATCTCTTACCCTCACACATTAAAGACACTTTAATGCACTTCATCAATTTGGGTTATGACTCCAGTTCGCTTCCAGACGAATCTCTCAGTTCGTAATTATCGGTTCAGACCCAAAACTTGTGTTTATAAAGATATTGATGTACCCTTAAAAATTAAATAAATATATAAATATAAATAAATATTGAAACTAAAGAAATTTACAAGATAGATAAATATTAATCAAAAAACTAAGGCTAAATAATTTTCTTAAATTTCCCTGGCTACCGATAGGGTATTTCTAGATGGCTCATCCTCTGGCTGGCTTCCCAGTTTTTATTTTTATTTTTGATTTTTCAGAAATTTCTCAAAAAATAATAAATAATAAAAAATCAGCAAGGCAACGAGAGGCTGGAGCAGCAGCAGCCACAGATAAGGATGAAAAAATAACGCACGAGAGAAGAAGGATGAAAAAATAATAATAAAAATTATGATGAAAAAGTCTGGAGCTTTGGAAACTCCATTAATTTTTACCCTGCTACTCCGGCCCAGTGTTTGTGTGTTGTTGTTGTTGTTTTTTGGAGCGTCATTGTTAATGAGTTTTCGTGTATGGCTTACTTATGGGCACAGGAGTCCGAGTCGGAGTCAAAGTCAATCGTCTCTCCATTCTGCGTTGCCCGATCTCTGGAGCACATCCCGAGGAGGACCAGTTCCAAGGAACTACCGGGCCCAAGACAAAGTCTTGGCTACTTAGCCCCCCTATATATATCCTGTCCCTGGCCAGGGCCTCCTTTTTCTTAATTTTTTTTTTTTAATAAACTTCTGGGACAGAAGCGACTCGGTTCCCACGCTGCTTTTAATTTGCGAGCCAGGCCAGCTCTCTTGCAGAATCAGAATCAAAGCCATTAGTTTACACTTTACATGCTAATGGAAGGATGAAGGTCGGTCTTGGAGCTGGAGCTGGGCAGGGACTGCAGAACTCCCGAGTCCAGGAAGTCGCAAAGGAGCGCCTGAAGCCCTATGGCTTTGTGGCTTCTGAATGGCGGAGCTGCCGCTGCCGCAGCCGAAAATAAAATCAAAACCAATGAACTTTTTTTAATTGCCTATGAAAATCGTTTCTCCCCTGGATTCTCCAGCGTATGCAGTAGCTTCTCCTACCCAGACCAGGCCAGGCCAGACCAGACCAGACCGGGCCAGACCAGTCCGCAATTTAAAGTTTCTTTTATTTTTGCTGACTCGTTTTAAGTGTTTTTGTTTGGCTGCTTTTCGCGTTTGTTGTTTTATTTGCATTTTGGCGCCGGAGTTTTAAGAGTTCTTCTTTTTTTTTTTGCTGCAGTTTAATTTTTATTGTTGGTGTGTTGGAGAATTGGAAAGGAGAGACTGTGCCACAAAGTTAGGGGATTAGCGTCGATTGATTCCTGTTGATGAATGGCCATAATTGTCGGCATTGATCTGTGGTTATTTGATTTTTTAAGGGGCTCTTGGCTTATGGAAAAAGAGAGAAAGCTCATTAGGGGCATGGAAACATCAACGATCACTTGAAACTAATTCTTGAAGATATACAACTTTTTATATGTGATTTAAGCTTTTGTAAAGAAGTATGTATTTAGAATATATTCTTATTTTCAAAATTAAAACCAGCTTAAATCCTTAGCTTCTCATTGAGAAAACTACCTTTTCCCATCCTTCTTTCCTGCTCTTTATCTTGGCCACCTTAGGCGGTCTTTTGATGTTGGCCTAATTAAAACAGTTGAATGCCGAAGAGGCGAAAACGGACTCGATCTTGTTCTGGGTTACGGAGTCGGAAACCCCGGGCAGGGAGATCTTCAAAAGGCGCGAGCTAAACAAATTTGGACGGCACAGCAGGCGATGATTCTCAGTTACCAATTTTCAGTTCCCGCTGAATAGTTCCCAGTTCCCAGTTCCCTGATCCCAGTTCCCATTTCGGATGTGGATTCTCTCTGCCCCCCTCCCCACCTTGGGCTCACAGCGGGCGCTATCAGCAAATGGCGCTGCAGGTTCAGCACCTTTTATCTACCTCAGCTCAGTGCTTCTCTTTCTCACCTAGCTGCCTGTCCCTCGCTCATTTCCACCATCTCTTTTTCACCTTCTCGAGCGGCAACAAGTTGGGCACATCAATCGGAGGCGGTGTCATAATTTTCACAGCAGGTGTCGTCGCTAATGATTTACAATGGGTTTCATGAGGGGTTGCCCCTTCCTGCATGCGAGGAGAATAGCCAGAGAATCCCAGAGAAATGGAGTAAGAGATGCCCTGCACTTTGTTGCATCTTCCCGCAACCCCCCCTCTATCACTCTATCTCGTCGGCAAACAACAATAAAAATGTGAAAAATCTAAATTCGATGTGGTGGACTTCGGTGTCGCTGTCCGTTTGATGTCGATTCCGAAGACCAATTCATTATTCATCAGTTTGCATTGTTTAGGGAGTCTCGGTCGTACCCAGGAGGGGTATATCCAATGTCCACTGTCCACATCGTTCATGGGCGGCTGCTGTGCGCGTGGGGGGCGTTGCAGTGGCTAATTTGCCTCCGGGCTGGGTTGGGATGCGTTCCAGACTTTGGCCTGGGGTCGCAGCGCCAGTGGCGCCAGCGGTGCCCCCTAGGGTGCCTGAGTGCCAAACAAATTGTTAACTTTTGTGATCCGATTCGATCTGGATTTGGTAGGGGATTCGGTGGTTAAAAGGTTAATGCGGCACAGTTAAGAAGGTTGATCTAATGATATCAGTATTTGCTTTTGTAATAATAAAACTCGAGCACGGATTTGACTTGATTTGCGGGCAAACAAGTGCCTCTGACATTTTTTACTAAAACTAAGCAATGTACAAATAATTATTTTTTACCAAAATATTATCTATTTTAAATTAAATACCTTTTTTCTAAGACATAACAATTTATTCAATCATTTTATACATTTTATGCAGTAATGACTTGTAAGGAATGTTTTCAATTTTGTTCTTTTTTGTAAGACAATTTTCCATATTCGTTATTATAAGTAAACGAAATGCATTTGCTTTTAAAGGAGACTCGTTCGATAGATTATCCTGCAATTCAAAGCGATCAAAATGCCTGATCGATTAATCAAATCGAGTTGCATTTTAATTTTTTGCCCCAGACTCCGCTGACTGACTAACTAACTGACTGACTTGCCTGCCTCGATATCATTTTGTATAATTTTCATGCCACACATATACACCACACACACACACACACACACCACACACACATACACATCGACACAGGCAGGCCATTACTCATACGCGCAGTTGCACGACGTTGAAATTGCTCCAATTAAGTGTGTGCTTTTTTCGGCTTGGCTTCGTTTCGTTTCATTTTGCCTTGTCTGGGTTTTTGGGCTTTGGTTTTTGGCTTTGGCTTTTGGCTTTTGTCTGGGGCCAAAGTAGTTCGGTGGCTCGATTCCAGGGGGAACTCACGATTCGAATGGGTGATGTCATTAGGCTGCCAAAGCACCTGTCCAGGGTCGGGATGCGCAGAGATGCAATTGAAAAAAGCGGCAGCGACATAAACGTGCCACAGATCCAGAAAATAAGCAAACAGCAGACAGTTCAGGTTACAAAATTAGAGCGAAAAAAAAATAAATTAAATAATTAAAGGAATTTGTAATAAAGATTTATTTTAACTGAATCAAACAAAATAATATTTTAAAACAAATTATGTTTTATTTACAAAAAACGCTACACAATGTTAAAGATTTTTGGATTTTTAAAATCCCTATTTTCTTGACGTTTTCTGTAAATAAGAAAAGATAGGGCGAAAGCGTTTCTGGTGGGCGGTTGAAGGGGATTCCCCCACACACATCCCACCCGAAACTCTCGCGATTCTGGAGTGGCCAATTACTGCACGAAATAGCAGCTTCCGCGGAGGCTCTCTGATCCCGATCTCCGGTTGATTTTGATTGCCGGTTGCCAGCAAGTCCACTGCTGCACCACTGCACCACCACCTCCCCCCACCTGAAAAAAAACGGTAAAAGCTCGAAACTAGGCAACTGTAAATCGCTAAAGTCGGGCCAAGTCAGTAAACTATTAACTTAATTTTTTTGGACAACTCGACGAGGCCACGACTACTGGGCACAAGGCACTTGGCAAAAAACTTTGTGTTTGCCTTAAGAGAAAATTATTTAAAGCTAAACAAGTGATTTTTGGAATAAAAAATAGGTATATTTAGGTAAATCCAGTAAAATCCAGATATATGAACTTTTTTAATAGAAATTTTCGATGATCTGATTGATACGTAATGAATCTTTAAAAGTAATTAAAGTGAAACAAATATTAATTTTTTCTCAAAAAAAAAAGAAAAACAATTAGTGCAGAGGGAAAACTTTATGGCGATCGATTAACGATTAGTTTCGGCTTTCTGTGTATTGGCCAAGTTGATTGAACAACTTTTACGGCATGGACAAAGTTGCTTAACTTGTTGTTGACAATTCTGGCCTTATTGCTTTTGTTGCTTTTGAGTGGTTCTCTGTTGTTGCGTTTGCTGTTGTTGCTGTTGCTGCAACAAACAAATCAAGCAGCTGGCATCCATGAAATGTGTTTGATGAGGATCGGGCGACCACAGATTGGAGAATCCTTCCTGAATCCTTAAGCATCATCATCGACCTTCGTCAATTGGCCAGCAATTTCGACGGAGAGAAATGAGGGTCGAAAGGTGAAGTAGGGGCCACAAGTGCCGGCGTCGAAGTCGCTAGACAAAAAGCGGAATTGAAAATTAGTTTTGGCCAAGTCTGTGAGCCACCAAAAAGGAAGAATCCCCGTTCGCACCGCCTTTTAATGACTTCCTCCCGACTCCGTTTTTGGGATTATAAATGTCTGTGGGAAACGAGTGTCGAGGGAGAGAGTCGATTTCCCAATACTCTAGCCACAAGAATGGTCTAAATATAGCTGTCAAAGTCTATATTTCTATTGTTTTTAATTGGGATTTTAAATAAATCATTATTTTTAAAATAGGTCAAAATGTGGCAGATGTGTGATCATAATTTTTTACAATATATAACTAAATGCCGGAATTGATTTATTTAATTAAAGCCGAACTCTGGGGAAATATTATAATATATATAAAAAGTAGCTTTCACTTCTTTAAAAATACTTAAAAAATGATTTGCTATTATATTTCTTAATTTAACATATCCCCTTAGGGGATTTTTTAACCCAAAGAGTATCTGTTAGCGGCAAGGAGGCCGTAAGAAAGCGGTTCGTTCTCAGCGCTAAAAGGGAATTTCTCGAGTTTTGATTTACGTGGCGAATTAATTTTGTGGGCTGCTGTTTGCCCCTTACCCCTTGACCACCCTTCTTCCCGCCTTAACCCTTTTATATATTTTTTGGCAGACATTAGAAACCGTTGCCCGCAAAAATAAAAAAAGAAAAAAAAAACAAAGCAAACCCTGGCAGGAAGCGAAATTGAGCTCGACTAATTCTCATTTAAGTAATTTGCAAAATTCGCGCGAATGAAAGTTAATTAAGAATGGGAAGCATGGGAAATATATACAGAAAATATATATAAATAGTTAAAAAAAAAGATATATAATTGATAAGAAGTCAGGAATTTAATTTTTAAGAGTAATAAAAGTGCTTCAGCCTCAAGAAATCTTCAGTAAACACTCCCAAAGATATTGATTTTAGTTAAAATTAAAAATTGTAGTTTTACTTTAACTCCATATTCCCTTATATTTGCCTTATATTTGCCTTATATTTATCCTTTTTATATTCTTTGTAATTCCAGGACCATCCCAGTTTGAGAGGAACCCCCTTGGCCATGCTGGCCGCCCAGTGCAACAAACTCTCCAACAAATCCCCGCCACCGTTGGCCGATGCCGCCGTGGGCAAGGGCTTCCATCCATGGAAGAAGAGCCCCAATTCACCGGCGGCGGGCAGCAGCGGTGGCTCCTCTGGCGGCGGCGGTGGTGGCGGTGGCGGCAGCAGCGCTGGCCAGCATTCACCCTGCGCCATATCGGCGGCCAGCTCCTCGAGCTCCAGCGGTAGCACCAGCGGCGGCGGTGGTCAGTCGTCCAGGAGCCTATCCTCCAGCGCCAGCACCATGGTGAACATCACAGCTAGGTAAGCAGACAGGCGGCGCACAGCGCTCCTCAACGGATGCGAGGCTTCAGGTGGTGGTGACGATGGGTGGAAGCAGGACCTGGTTTCAGTAAATAAATATGGATTTCGGGCCAACGGGATGCATTAAAATTTGACTAAAAGAAACCTATAAGAAGGTCCTTCCATGCATTCACCAACTATCTCCATCCTTGGCATCCTGCGGGGATCGCTGTGCGCGGACAGCCGCAGCAGCTGGCCCTATACGACTCGCGAGTAATTTCAGCATCTATCCTTACAGTCGCCCCCTGGCCTCCTCCTGCGCGGCGGTGGGCGGAGGTTCCTCCGGCAGCTCATCCTCCGCCTCCGCCGGTTCGCAGTCATCCGCCTCAGCAGCGGCGGCAGCGGCCGCTTACGGCGGGGACTTGTACTTCCCGAACACCTCGACCTCGACCACGATGGATAATCACCACATGCACCAGGGCCTCCTCGGCAAAGTTGAGGCCGGTGCGGCTGCCTTTGGCGGCGTCTATTCGCGCCATCCCTACGACTGGCCCTTCAATGCCGTCACCCACAAGGAGGCGGCGGCGGCCAGCGTGAATTCCGGTTGGTGGGACATGCACAGTGCCGCCGGCTCCTGGCTGGACATGGGCGGTGCCGGCATGCACTCCACGATGGCCAACTATGCCAGCGAAAACTACAGCTCGGCGCTGAGCCACTCCCTGCTTGGCTCCGGCCAGCATTTGCTCCAGGACACCTACAAGAGTATGCTGCCCGGCCAGGGTGTGGGCGTCGGTGTCGGCATGGGCGTGGGAGTTGGCGGTGGCCTTGGTGGCGGTCTCGGTGGCTTCTCGCTGCCGCATAGCTCACCATCCGCTGCAGCGGCAGCGGCGGCCACGGCGGCCGCAGCGGCTGGGGGATCACCACAGGGTGGCTCCCCATCGACACCGTCGCCGAGGTCACAGCGAAGGTATGCGGGCAGGGCGACCTGCGATTGCCCCAACTGCCAGGAGGCGGAACGTTTGGGACCGGCGGGCGTACATTTGCGAAAGAAGAACATCCATTCGTGCCACATACCCGGCTGCGGCAAGGTATACGGCAAGACGTCCCATCTGAAGGCTCATCTGCGGTGGCACACCGGCGAGCGTCCCTTCGTGTGCAACTGGCTGTTCTGCGGCAAGCGCTTCACGCGCTCCGACGAGCTGCAGCGCCACCTGCGGACGCACACCGGCGAGAAGCGCTTCGCTTGCCCCGTGTGCAACAAGCGCTTCATGCGCAGCGACCACCTGGCCAAGCACGTGAAGACGCACAATGGCACGGCTAACCACCAGGCCAACGGGCTGAAGAAGGGCTCCTCGGAGTCGTGCAGCGATTCCGAGGAGGCCGCCAACCAGTCGGGCGAGTCCAACGGGCTGGGCGGCGTGGGCAGTGGCCCTCAGACGGGCGGGGCCGGCGGCGGCGGGGGTGGCGTTGGCTCCTCAGGACCAGTATCGGGACCCACCTCATCCACATCCACTGGATCCACCGGTCCGAACGGCTCTAGCTCCAGCTCTGGCACGAGCGGTGCGGCCGGCGGCGGCGGGGGAGCCGGTGGCGGTACTGGTGGTGGGGGTTCCGGTTCTGGATCCGGGTCCGGCAGCCATCCCGGCACCCCGACCTCGCTGCACGCGCACAGCGCCAATGGCACGTCCAGCAGCCTGCTGGGCGGCGGTCTGCACCTGGCCACGCCGCACCAGATGGTCGCCGCGGGCGGTTCGCCGGTGATGCTACACCAGCAGCAGCAACAGCACCTCCAGCAGCAGCAGCAGCAGCAGCAACATCACCAGCAGCAGCAACATCAACAGCAGCAGCAGCAACATCAGCAACAGCAGCAGCAGCATCATCAGCAGCAGCAGCAGCAGCAACAACATCACCAGCAATTTGGCCAACAGCAGCATCCCCACGCCCATCACCTGCACCACCACTCGCATCATCCGCACCACCTGGCCGGTGGTTCGCCCGGACTAGATCCCAGTTCGTTGGTGGACATTAAGCCGCCGATGGTTTGAGGGTCGCTGGGACCCTTCCTCTTCACCAACTGAGCGGGATTGGGTTCCAATTAATCGAAATATACACCATTAAATATAGCACACACCACACCACATAGGGAGTTTCTATATATCACACACACACACACACACACACACACACACCCAGCTATGTGTAGAGTCTTGGCGGTTGTACATATAGCCAGCCGATGCCGAAGTCTGTACATATTCAAGGCCCCGCTCTATGTGTCTAAAGAATAACCACAGAATACATATTGCTTGTAGCTTATGGTAGCCTAAGCCATCGTAAACCTAGATCGAAACATTTTTTTTATGCATTTTTTTTTTACTAGCCCTATGGATATGTAATTTTTTTCATAGGTCCTAAGCGTAAATATATATATAAAAATATATATATCGTATATTGTACGACATTAACCAACAGACAAGCTTCGAGCACCACAACTCTAACTACTTGTTGAACAATTATGCAATTTGAAAACAACAAAAATGAAACCTAAATACTTGAGTATATATATATATGATATATATAATATATATATAAAGTGTATGGTATATATATATAGTATATATATGATATATCTTAGAATGAAAGTGCGAAAAATGGGGGTAAAAAACATCATAAATATATATTTCTAGTCCAATTATGAAGTGTGAGCGAACCAAAATTGTAAAAAGCAAATATGATCATTGAGGGAACCGGAAAAAGGGGCCTCTGGTACTCGTGTAAATTAGCGTATATATGTATGTCCCCGGCACATTTATTTCCGCTAAAACTAACCCACTGAAACGACACGAGAGGAGACGAATTGAGATAGAAGAAGCTCGACGGGGAGGACCTTAGACGCTAGTGCTTTAACCCAACCTAACTTAAATCCCAAATCTAAAATAAATGTGTTTTGTTGTTTTATTTGAACTAGGCTTAGAGCAGATACTTAGATACTTAGCACACAGCACACACGAATTCAACTCAATTCAAGCAACAACCGACAACGGCTGACAAAATCAACGACAACTAGTGTTATATATATATATATATATATATATATAAATAAATATATATACGGCTTGGCAAGTTCTCGGATTGCGAGCCGCATCAGCAATTTATCATCTTCGATTACTACTATTTTTTTTTTTGTCTATGTAAATTAATTATTTAAAATACGAATAAACTATTTAAATTTCATTCAAAATAAATGTACAACAAAACGCTCCATTCGGACTTATTTCCAAGGGGGAGGATCAAGGGGGTTTTAACAGGGGGTTTTTGGATCAAAATCAATTTGGTTGGATTGTATTTGTGTGTCTACACTGGAAGAAAACATAAAATTTTAATAAAATTTGGTTTTTTGGTTTCAATTAATTAAATGTTGGAAGTTGGCTGGTATTGTCGCTTAATTGTTTTTAATAAGGAGCTGCATTTCGTGCAATGCCAAAATAGAAGAATTTTTTAATTATTTACCATTTACAGAAAAAAATATATCTTCTTCTTTGAACTTCCTTCTTTTCTAATTTATAGTTAAAACTAGAAAATACTTCAATTTGATTTAGAAAAAGCACATGCATTTTACCCTCGTTTTATATATTTTTTCCAGTGCATATATATCAATCGTTTTGTCTGCAATAAGCGTAAAATATGTTTCTCTGATTGAGGGTGGTTAGCCCGATTTTTTGGGGATGCTGCTGGGCATCCTGTTGGCCCTCTGGCTCTCACCATAACCGTCATCTCATCACCCCATCATCTCGCCACCTCCTCAGCTTTAGCTGGTTGTTAACGACTTTTAACGCTCTTGATCTTGGGATAGCGGGGGAGAGAGGTTAAAAGGTCAACCCTCGTCCTAATGTGTGTGAGTGATTTAAATTTTATTACCGTGGATTCGCAGCACCCTCTTGGAACCCTTGGCTTGCCATGAGAACCCTCGGAATCTGTGAATCCTGGAACAGATTGCCCGTGAAGTGGGTGCAGATTGTTTTTATATATATTTATATTTGGACTGGATTACGCTGCGCAGTTATTTCTGTGTGTTTTTTTTTTTTGCTTTGTTCCCCCAATGTTTTGACATTCCCGCTGGGGGTGTGGTCGCCAAAAGGGGGCGGTAAAAGGGGGCGGCAATGGGTGGCCCCCGGGGGTAAAAACAATTTGCCAGGGCAATGAATTGAAGATTCACTTTTTGGGCGGCAAATGAATAAGCATCTCGCAGCGACGGCAAATGTGCCAAGGGGAGAGCTCTACATTAGACCGAAGTCAGAGGACGATGCTCACTTCAAGTTCATTTAAAGCATTAGGGAATTAATTCGAAATATATGTGTAATATATAAATAATATATTCCAGGGGATATTATCTATAAATTTATATAATATTCATATTTATTATATATATATCTTAGAGAGATACTCGAGTTAGATCAAATAGTAGAGAATCTATATTATAAATGTAGAAGTAAAATATTTATTTAAAAGGAGTTCAAATTTTTTGAGCAATTTTATTTATAGAATTTACTTTTTGGATTGTTATTCTGGCTCAGTAAAATATTTCAGGATAAGGATTAAGATCTACGAATAATTTATATATCCTAGAAAAAGGGAATTAAGGGAATTAACATATAAAAATAATAGAAAACACTTCTTAAGTCCCACAGCTTGGCATAATTCTTACCAGAAATTAATTTCTAGGCATAAATCAAGAGGCAACTTAAAGTACGAGCATTTATTCCTGGAAGGATGCTCAAGTGCGTGGCATTCAAATGAGGCAATTCTCTCAAATATCGCTAGCTGAATCCTTCGATCCTTGACTCCTGTTTTCTGCTGCTGCCCGGGTGTTGTGTGTCACATGGTAGCCGCATCCTGCTGTGCTCTTATCCTTGCCCACCCCACACCAGTCGCCCGCAATAGTCGGATTTCAAAAGAGCGCCAGAGCAAGTTGTAAATTAAAATAATGAAAAATACAAACTCATACTGCGATGGCAGTACTGTGAAAAAAGAGATAGCTGGCGACATAAAACAAAGGCCAGGACATGCGTTTGGCATCGGCTTGCAAAGGACATGGTTGTGCTGTCCCTCTCTATGTATATGTATATATATTCTTATACTATAGTGGGAAAGGAGAATAAATCAGAAAAGTGAATAAGGTGAGGCTGAGAGAGGGCACCCTCGTTGGCGGATGATAAACGAGCGACACTGCGGCGCTGACAAAATCATTAGCAGCAAACTTTAATTAAAATATGATTTTCACACATTTGAGCGGAGTTAGGCGCCAGAAAGGGGATCTTGCTTGCCGCCGGATCCCCTTCCAACCCCTCCTAGGAGTGGTGTCAACACAGCGACAAGCGAGAGATGCCGATGGCATCTCAAGAATCTTTTAATGGTTGCCACGCCCCCGCCGTGCCAGTCCTGTTCACAAATCTTGTTCACACATTGTTTTCATTAAGCAAAAAACTGAAACGCGCACAGTAAATATTTGCATACCCTGTAAATAAATACAAATGATATGGGGTAGGCTTAGTTAAATGAGAAAAAAAATTTTATATATTGAAAATGTGTTTAAAGTGAATAAAAGCAAACAAAAGATACTAAATATTTATATATATATATAATTTCTGATTTGTGTTTATTAATTTTATAAGCAATTATATCAAAAGGGATAAGTCTGCAAATTAAAAATTATCCCTGCTAATATTACCTAAGTTACTCTCAGTTAGAGTTCCTAATACTTGGGGGATTACGCTCCTGAAAGCATTAATTATAACTTCCTTATAATGTTTATAAAATGTGAAACATTTTCTAATCAAATATTATATATTTTCCAAGTCATTCTGAGAGTCGCAACGTGTCCTCCTCGTCATCATTGAGTTATTTGGTCGTTCGACTGAATGGAGACCCGTGATTCGAGCGAGGTTTTTGGAGTTTATTTGGAGCATCGCCGTTGTCAGTTGTGGTTCCCCGACATCTGTTTGCATTTGACACGATTATTTATGTTTATCGCGCGTTAAATGCGCGCTATTATCAGCATAATAATCGTAATTAAAAGCCAACTAATTTATGGCACTGATTTATGCCGCGCTCTGTTCACGGATTCCCTGAATTCCTTTCATTTCCTTCGAGTGTATGTTATGTACTTGTTCCCCGATTTTCCATCCGACTTCTGTTGACTTCTCAATTCTCTCCGTCTGGCGGTCTGCGGTCTGGCACTGCGCAGTTCTCGGCTATCCCGCTGGGTAAGGATAAGCGACCAGAAAGGATACCCGCTGGGTGTTTTAATCTCATTAACTGTCGACGCGATTTCGGCTTCATGTGACCTTTGATTACAAATGTTGTGTGTGGCTGTGGCTGCAATAACATTTAAGTAAATTGCATTTGTTGTCCTGCGGTTTCTTTGCTATATATTTTTTTTTTTTTGTAATTTTCCCGTGGCTCTAGGTTCGGGGGTCGCGTGCGACTTGATAATGCAATTGTGGCAAAGTGTCCTTGGACAGGGAGGTTGGAGCTCTCTTTGGACTAAAATCCAATACATTTTTATACAAATGCAAAATATCTTAATAACAAATTGAGAAACAAATAATATATTAATTAATTCAGTAACTGTTTTTTATATTTATTTTGCCAAACACGATTAAATTTATATCTTAAAGTAATATACAGTATATATTTCTTTATCTTTAACCCCTTTTTTTAATACCATTTAAAATCAATAAAATCTCTCTGTGATAGATTGTAAATTCATGAACAGCCTTTAATATTCTATAAGTTTTATACTAAACCCCACTGATAAAACAAAGCTTCTTAATAAAAAGTTCACAACAATTAAAAATTAAGAAACAAAAGACTTAGGCGACGAACTTGATTGCAGAACCAATAAGCGGCCACAGTTTGAAGTACAGATTGTGGGCGAGGGTTAAGAGCGTAAAACCAGCAAATCCATTTATTAGGATGTGAATTTTTAAAGCTCCATAGTCAACTTTTTGATTTTCGAAAAATCATACATTTCCAAGGACCTTTTTAAATTATTTCTCCCAAGTTTTATATACAGTAGAAGTGTTAACTAGCTTTTAAAGGAATTTCTATTAATCCAGCTCAGGGTACTGTAGATAGAAACCGAGTTTAAGGTGGAAGACCAAATCATGGGTGCCGGGGAAAAGCTTCTCCACTCGACGCGACCTTAAAGGTGCGCTGGCAAGACACTGTCCCATTCATTTGCAGTCATTACAAATTCCCCGCAGGTTTTCCCAGCAAATGGCCTCAATTGTTGCCTTTTTAGCCACTAATTGCTCAATTAGCCGGTTGGCCCGGCCACATGACACAGCCCGGACCTGAACCGGAACCCGAACCCGAACCCGAACCTGAGCCATACCGGCCAGGCACCACCCCCTCTGGCTGTCTCTCATAAGGCAATCATTTAATGTAGAATATCCCATCAATACCCAGCTATCTCTATATACAGATACATATATGTATATGTATAGTATATATAAGGAATATCCGCCTAATAAGTTCGTTAACAACTCTGCGAATGGTAATATTTAATTTCGAATGCGTCTCCAATTGCCGAACCTATTATTTGGAACTGCGTGCGTCCAGCGGAAGTTCAGAAAGGGTTGGGATTGCCTTTGGCTACTCAGGTTCAACCCTGGCAGTACAGTGGGCCCTGTTTGAGGGAGATAATTAGAAAAATGGAGAAACCAAAATCATTGAATTCATAGATTTGTATACATTTTTAGCAATCTGTAAATCATTTAAAAGTGTCTTCAGACCAAATGCTTATGCTTTGATAACAATCTTCGATCTGGTTGTTTGTATTTCGAAAAAATTGTTGAAAATTGTATCTATTAAATATAAATAATAAAGTAATTACATATATATTAATCTACTTTTATACTTAGTGGTGTCTCAAATAAAAACAAATTAAATATAATCGAAGGCAATATATATTCTGAAAGGTGATGTATATAGAGCCTAGCGTATTTATCTTATACAATATTTATTTGTATTAAATTGAAACATTTATATACTTTTTGTAATAAATTAAAGGTAGCAAAAATCAACCAACAAATAGTTCAAAATAAATACAACTTTAAAAAAAAAAACTTAAGAGGTTTTCAATTCCCATTTCCAGTTTCCTTTATTAACCTCCTTACCCAATGTTCGTAAATAATTAATGCCAATTGAAACGATTACACTTAGAGATATATACAAATATATATGTATATGAATATATACATTCGCTGAACCCTTTCATTCTTCCTGCTTTCCCTGTGTATGTAAATATTTGAATGCATATTTTCGGGGCAGGATCCAAATGCCATTTAATTGCGGCACGCAAACCCAGAAAGGATATTAGGGATCCTGGCTAGCTGCGCCTCCATCGATGGCAGATAGTTGCATTTAATTACATCAGATTGGATCTGGATATGCTCGGTTCATTGCAGCCAACTGGCAGGAAGAGGAGACGAAGGACGACACGCAACAAGGCAGGAGGACAAAGGACGTGGACAAAGAGTTGCGATGAGAGCGGAGTTGAGAGTTGAGTTCCTTAACCTCGTCGGAGGACACTTGCCGGGCGAGCGTCAAGTATCCTTAGCCCATTACCTTGCTACCGATGATGATTATCTGCTAGAGTTAAATTCGATACCGTCTATTAGCCTCGTTATTATCCCTTCTCTCCTTTCTGGCTGGGTCCTGGGCTCTTTGTGCCATTTGAAGTGGTATCGTGTGTCAGGGCGAATCTCCTCTCCATTCATTCGATTCACTCGATTCGTTGGGTGCTGCTCGAACCTGTCCCGATCCCTGGGATCCTCTCCTCCGAGATCCTGTCTCCCACGCTGCAATAGTAGCTTCCATTGATGAAATGGGAGACCGAGACTGGGACCTCAAGGAGACCGACCATTGCACAGGAAGTGCGAGAGTGTCGAGCTATTTGTCGGCTTATCATCCATCATCCGCACATTAGATGATTTCAGTGCCATATTCCTTGCCAATATAAGTCTTCGGTTTCACTAGAGAAACAAAAAAAAAGGACTCTGGCAACATATGTTGGATATGGCAGTGGCTTTATCAGATTTCCCCGGCACAACAACTTGCCCGATTCTCACAATTAGCAGCCTGTTCCGAATTTCAGTCCTTGGCTCTTATTTTTCCCATATCGGGTCACGCCCACTTGTCAACATTGCATTCGTGAAAACCAAAAAAAAAAAAACTACAGAAAAGTAAAATTATTGCCTCAAAACCTAAAAAGCGGAAAGCGGAAAACGGATCAAAAATTCTTCAGCGACACAGCTGTCTGTAAAAAAAAGTTCCGTGGCTTATAATTAATATTTTTCAAATGAAAGGTATTACAATTAGTTTTCTTTTTGTAGTTTACTTTTTTTTGTGTCTCTTTTTTTTGTTTTTGGTTTGTTTTTTACATGATACTTTTGCCCCACGGACGTTTTGCGGTTTGACGCTGCTGTCGTGTAGCTCGTTAAGGCCAACAACAATTACTCCAACAGCCAGGAAAAGTTGGTGAAAAAGAAAAACAGACTGAGAGTGGTAAATAAAACAAGTGTGGTAATCATTATATTCTGGAAAGTCGAAAATCCATTGATACCCTGAAAAGGAGGCTTTTGATTTGATTAAAGTTGGTGCAACAGAGGGTTTACATTTCTTTCTTTCTCTGACAAAATTATCTAAACTTAAAGGCTTAAAACAAAGTCTACATATATGTGTTGTTTTAAAAACTAAATACAATAATATTTCTTCAGATATTTATACGTCTTTCGTTATGTTATTTATTTACATCAAATCTTAAACATTTATTAAAGACAAATACATGTATTTTATACAGCAAAAACCAAGAAATGGTTTAATAAATATACTATTTATTCCTCTATTTAAATTATTTCTCTAATAAACCAGCAAGTAATAATATCATAAATATAAAACCTACACAATAAATAAATAATTAAATATTGTACCTTTTGTATTACAAAGTAAATATTATATATATGCTTTAATTCACTTTTTAATAAAAAAAAAATAAAATTAACTTGCTATCCATTGCCCCCAAAATAAGCCCAAATACCCTTTGTAAATCCGAGTGTCCTGGGAAAATGTAAATCGTAGCACACATGCCTTTCGCACCAGCACATCAGCAGCAGCAGGACACATCAGGACACATTGTCAATTATTCAGCAGGCTTCGATGGGTTTTAACGAGGTGCCACAATAAAAAAATGTGCCACAATTGGAGGACATTTATAATTATACGAACACTACTCGTATTATTCCTTTTCCCTTTGGCTCCCTGGGAAATTATAATGAAAATTATAGAGCTGCAAAAGTTTTTACTCCTCCAGTAAAAACCTGGGAACTATCGCCAGTTGTCTCCCGGCAAAGTGTGTGTTGTTGTGTCAACAGATGTGTGGGTTCCACATCGCATCGCGTGCCGATGATCCTCGCCAACAGTCAGCGGTCTGCTTACGTAAACAGAAGTGTGCAACAATTTGCTACAGGACTCTCCAGGATACAAGTAACCTGGGAAAGAATCTGTCTTCCAAAATCCGGAACACTCAACCGGTTTGGATGATGCCAAAATGCTTAGGAGATTTGTCATCTGAATAAGTCGAAAAGAGACATATAAAAGGGATTTATTTGTAAGTTAAAAGGAATAATGTCTGGCATTATCTTTTACAACATTTATTAATAGTATAGAATTTTTAACGGAAAGCTTTGAACTATTTAAAGAACTACTTTAAGAATTATTTAAATACAATGCGAACAAATGAAATTTCAATGAAAAATGTCTCTCAAACTTATTGAAAACATTTAAATTTTAGGGAGAAAATAATATTTTCATTTGTTTTTTTGTGCTTTTGAGTTGCCCAATTCATTTGCTTTTCACTAGCTTCACTAGCTTCTCTAGTCCTCGTCTCTCTCCTCGAAACCCCCTTGAAAAAAACCTAATGAAAATCATTTGTCGAGAGCCGTTCGAGCAGAATAATTTGCGACGGAAATCTGTGCGCCGTGGTGCCAGCTAATTTTAAAGAAAATCCTGAAAATCATGACGTAAACTGCTCTGAAAATCTGGTAATTGTATTTGCCAGTCACCGGGCCTCGATTGGGGGAAGGAAAGGACAGGGAACCCTGGGTGACATTTACGCAATTTGACATAATCCATTTAGCATTATGCTGGGTTCCATGGGAAGGAAAGGAGGAAGTGGCGCTACCTGGACTCCCGTGGCCAATGTCCTTCTGTCAACCCCTTCGGTATGGATGTGAGTGTGTATTTTCCTGCTCTCCCCTGCACCCATTCCCTCTCCTTGCGAAAATGGCAACTCATGGCTTTGGCATTCTGGTCAGGCACTCGTTTCTAAGACAAGTGGTTATTAAGTTTAATGATTTAATTAGAAAATGATCAGCAATTGGCGTTTTGCGTGTGCACTGGTGGTAGTTAAATGGAATTCGATTCGATTCGATTCCATTCGATTTGATTTGATTCGTTTCGATTCGCCTTGCAATTTTCCAAAGGCCGCCGAGCAAATGTCCCCGTGTGTGAGCGGGTAACCAAGTATCCAAGTGTCTAACTCTATCCACATATGCACAGAGGTGGCTAGAAGAATAGAGCTACAGCTTTGGAAAAATTTTAGAAAAATCTGGAAGGCTTAAATACATAAAATATATTAAATGTTTTAAGATTACGAAAGATATTTGTGGTGTTTAAATTTCTTAGTAAGAGTTTATGTTATTTAAATCCTTTCTAAATATTTCCAAATATATTAATATTGTTTTGGCAAGAGCTGATCTATAATAAAAATAATATTTTACTGTTTATATTACATTAAAAAGTATTGAAATTGTAAAGAAATTCTGAAAATATTTATAATATTTAATATAAAAAATTTCCCTCAGAACTAATGTGTTGGCTTTTTTAGGTTAGGTTAGGTTGAGGCGGGCTTTTTTGGCTTTTTTAAGTTACCATAAAAATTATTCTCAAATATCAATGATCCCAATTTCCTGACTCCAATCGTGCTCATATATTTATGGATATATATGCCCCAGACTTTGGTTGGGCTTGGCTCGATTCGATTGGGAATTGGAATTGAAATTGTTAACTCAATAGCCCGGTCATGTGGGCAATTTGCCATTAATTGTTGCTACTGCTTACGTTGGTGAAGTGCAAAGTCTGTTTGGGGTCCCATTCAGGCCCCTCTCCTCCTGGTTTTTCCCCAGCTACTCAAAGGAGCCGCCTGCATGTCTTCGGGGTAATAGAGACTTCCAGGAAGTAGTTACCGGTTGGCAAAAAAATATAAAACACCAAACAAAAAAAAAAACGGAGCCACAGATTCTTCTCTAGGCACAAAGGACGTGCCATAAATTGGCCAGGCAAAAAAGAAAAGGAAACCCAGAGGGGCAAAGAAAAAAGTTCAACACTGGCCACAGGACATCAGCCATCGATAACAATTGAAAGGGAAACTCGCACAGGAGTCAAAGTCCTTTTGAAGGCTTCGGAGTCGATTGTTTGCCCAAGTAATTGATACGCTCACTTTTACAAGCGGACAATAACACGCATAAATGTCAACTTTACGCAACTGACAATGCGCCCGGGTTCGCCGTCTCTGTCCCCGTCCCGGTCCTCGTCCTCGTCCTCGTCCTTGTCACCGTCCTCGTCCAGAGTTTGGAGTTCGAGCCGGCAATCCGGATTGTGGACAATGGCCGTGCGGTCGGAGTGGAGGACAACGCAGCATGCGACACAATTTATCAATTAAAGGAAATTCTCCCATTTGCCATTTTCCATTTCCCATTTAACATTACGCATTCGGCAGCCAGCTATCCCTTCTTACTGATTTGTCACACTTAGGAAAACGGGAAATTTATAAAAATATTAATGCTAAAAATTAACAATAAATTACAATGACTAATATATAAAGTATAGCTATTATTGTTATCCTTAAAAAAGATTTATTAAATGTAATCTAATCTCAAATGTATATTTTATGAATAATTTGTTAGTTTAGGCATTGCATTAATGCGTTTTTCAATTTTTCACAAATGTGTAAAACGGATATGGAAATGAAATATAAGTTCTTCCCTGTAACAAATACCAATTACACATTTATTTATATTTTTAAGACACCATATTTTCTCTCAGTTTAGATTTTCTCACTTTCCTCTCTGCTGTTGTGTGTGTGCTCGGCCTTCTAATTACGCGACATGCGCTGACAAATTTTCAGAGTGACAACTTGCAGGGGTTCCTCAGTTTTCCTCCTTTTATCCAATTTTCCCGCAGTTCTCACTACAATGGCTCAGAGGCTCGTAAATCCCCATAAACGATGATAATGGCTGTCACCTTTCGGTCGCTGTGTCTGGCTTGGCATTTGTCTGATCGATCGATGAATCGATCGGCCAGATTGCAGTTGGCATGATGCTGCATCCTCGCAACCGATCCCGATCCCGATCCCCTCTCCCTTTCTCCCCTCTGGCTAACCGCAGAAGTGTCCTGGCCAGGGGATTTCAATCAACAAAGGAGCAGGCACAGCATGTGGTCCCCACATATTGAAAGTTCTGCTGCACAAAACCCATGCAAAACAAAACAAAAACGATATACGTTTAGGGAGAGAGCCAGAGGCTGGGGGTAAATAAAAATAAAATAATAAAAAAGGTAGTAAGAAAAAACTTTAAATTGAAAATCGCGCCTGATGTGTTTGTGCGTTAATTTCGTCGTGTTTTGTCAAACTTTTTAATTGCTTAACAAACTTTCAGCACAATTGGCACTTATGCAAATACGCGTTTTCGGGCGACTTCCTCTGAATGCCCCGCCGCATTATGCACACTCCACTGAACCGTAGGTTCCCCTCCCCCAGACATTTTGTCATATATATACATATATATATATATATTATATTATAATTCATAATTTGATTTTAGCAGAGTATGGTAGAGCAATCAAATCGACAATTAAGCTTAATTAATGTGCGCATAAATAAATAGAATATATGGTGCGGATTTTATTTTTATTTTTATGGAAAGTGTATAAACCAATTTTGAGAAGTTTTAAGACTTTTTTAAATTGTATAAAAATATATAAACAATTGTTTAAAAGTTCTAACAGTTCTATACAAATCTTTGAATATTTTTCATTCAAGTATCTTAAAGTTTTAAATGTATATTGGAATTATTTTTAATAGAATCGTTTAATTTAAGTTTTCAAGAAATAACACAGGCAAGAAATTAAATTGTTTTATGTTGATTTGTTTGATTAGGATCACTATTATTATTAATAGATTTTAATTGGATTTTCAAAGCCCACAAAAAGAACTGCAAAATAGGCTCAAGTTGTGTTTTTTGAACAATAAAACAATATTGAATTTATTTAAGTTATTTTATTGCTTTTATTTGAATAATAAATTCTTTAATAAATAAAATATTTAATACCTTCTTCAATTTCTTATAAATATTACTTGGTTTAAAACTCAACTAGTAAAAATCAACCTTAAATATTTATAAACAATTAATATTGACATTTTTCTTGGGAATACCTTTCAGTTTTATTTAACCATCAAAAATAAAATAATTTAAACTTTAAAAATATACTATTCATGGTTAATACCTTATCCTTTTTTCATTTCAATTGAAAGCTAGAACATCATACAAAACTTCGTATGTATTCATACATAAAATTTGAATTAATAATAAATATAACTTATTATTATTTAATTCTTCTGGCTCTCCTATTTGTGTGATTAGAGGTTTGGTTCTACCTTTAAGTACTACCCCTTCTCCCCCTATTAAATGGCTTTTTGTGTGATTTGTTTACAACATATAATTTTCACAAACATCGCGAAAAAAGGTAACAACAAATCGAATAACAAAGGAAATGGGCAGCAAAAAAAAAAAAGAATATATATACAAAAAATTTAACGTTTTGTGCAAAATGTTCGACAAAACGCTGACCAAAGTGGGCGTAACCCGGCCCCCTGATTATATTACAGCGACAGCCACAAAATACAAAAAATAGTAAACAGACAACAATGAGCAAAATTAAATAAACATTGCTCGTCGTATGTGATTACGTACGAAAAATGATGGCAAAGAATGAAAAATTATAATGGAAAATGTGGAAAATGCGAGTGGGGACAATGGGCCGCCTTTCATATATAGATATATGTATATATATATATATCATGTGCGACAATGGCTGGCTGAAAAAAATTATAAAAAACTGTCAACGGAACGAGTGGCACGCCCCCGGACCGCCTCCTCCTGTAATTACGCGGTTAAAGTTAATAATCAGTTTATATATCTATTTTTACGAGTATTATTCCGACCATGTCCCATGGATGATACGCATAGTTGGAGACACTGTGCGACAGAGAGAGGGGGCTGAGTCAGAGCGAGAAAGCAACATGTTTAACCCTCTATTTTTTTCGGCCTTAGCCAACGATTGTTTGTTGTGGCCAAAAGCGGCTGCCGATTGGCTTCACTTAACCGGGTTTCTTTTTCTTGGCCACCAATCTGTTTGGCCATCTGTCTCCCCCTTTCCCACCAAATTTCCCTCCATTTTTCTTTCATTTTCCCCCCTATTTTTTATATTTTTCTTCCACCATGCTCGATAGACCTTGGTAATCGGCTTTTTGCGGTCAGCAGAGAAGTCAAAAAACGGGAGTATCTCGTGGTTTGCGTGCACTTTTCTAACTGCCATTTAACTGCAAATTGAAAAACGCATTGGGAATATTCGTCTAGGCATATATGTATATAGTACTATATACATGCGTGCAAGGGGAAAAACGTCAACGTCAACGGGCAGAAGCCGCATTTTCATCCTCATCTCGCCGCAGTCACGCACCTGGTAACCCTTTTTATTAATTCTCCTCTTGTTGTTTTTTTGTTATGAGTATTTTTTCCACTTTTTGTGCACGCACTTTTCAGTGCAACGTGCCACTTCATGGGGCATTACAGCAACTGGCAACTCGCCACCGTGTAATTGTGATAAGTACAGGCCACGACACGGAGCTATTGGCTAGAGAAAAAACTTGGCCCAAATGCCGCTTCGCTCAAATCGATGCCGCACCAAAGGGGGAAGATCTTGTTGCCCAGATGGCCAACAATATGGCAAAAAAATATGCTATCTATTGAGAGTATTCGAGGCACGTTTTTGAGATAGAATTTGTGGCAATTTCAGACGTCATTCTTAACAAGTTGATAGTAAATGTTTTCTACGAGAGCTAAATTATGGAAGATGATTCCGGGTTAAGAGATTTAAGTATTTCTATGTTAATTATTGCTTAATTTAACATTTTTTAAGTCGAATCAGCAAATTACGTTTTGATATATTTATATTTGAATTGATATCTTCAGTTAAAAGCTTTTCAAATTAATAAACATTATAAACCTTCACTAAATTAGGGTTTTATTTAAAGAAATTTGCTGATTTGCTCTGTATAAAAGCACAATTTATATAAATAATTTGGTGAAGTTCCTGGATTGGTTCCTGAGAACTCTAATATTTATATTTAAAGTAATGATATTTTTAAGCACATTCAACAATATATTTAAAGGTAAATACTACATTATATACATTATATAGTACTTACACCGAATTACTGAAATAATTCTTAAAGAATTATGTATTCCTGTGAGAATAGAAGAATTATAGGGTCGGAAATGACTCCTTCGATGAGTTTTAGGCTTCTAACTGTAAAAGGATTCCCCGAATTCTGGGGAATTTAAATCAATAATTATGTATTCTATTCTTTATGGACAAATTAAAGATTAAAACAGCATAGCTATGACAATGCAGTTCTGCGTTAGGTTTGGTTAGGATAAATAAAGCATTAATGTATACATTAATAAATACCCCACGAAATGCTAAATAATTAAATAAAGCAAAAAACAAAATCCCTCATTTTGAAATTCAAAATTTCAAGGAAAATATTAATAGACCTTTCAACGATTTAAAAAAGAATTCAAATTAATTGCAGAAACTCCTCTGCAGCAGCATCCTAGATTGTTCCCGATTTTCTTGGTAAACTTGCCACTCAAAGTTAATGGCCTAAGCCTGTCAATTGATTTGACCACAAAACCAATTCGCAGAAGATTGTGAGAGCTGAGGGGGAATCCCCTTAAGCCTTCGCCCATTAGGCTGTCATAACCGGGGGCCCACCCTCGCTCTGCCCTCGGGATTAGCTGCATATAGGCAAATGGGAATCCTGTTAGAGATCGGCAAATGGATTTACCAGCACAACATTTTTAAGTATATCAGCGCCCACACAATTACGCAGCCATTGGGCCACGCCCTGCTTTCGAGGACCAGGCGGTGGTGCAGCAGCAGCAGCACATTATGAATATGCACAAAAAGGATTACGAGGACAACGCACAGCTGATTAGGTTGACACGTTCCATGGAACGCTTCGACGTCCTGCCTTTTTCGGAGAGTGGAATAGTGTGTGGGTACACTGAGGAATATAAATATATAATATGTTAAATAAGTTTGATTTTAAATGAACTGAACATTAATTAAAGATAAGCTTAGCAGCCGGAAAATCATTGGAAAATTCAATGTATAGCTCACATTTATATTATTTTCATTAAGTTTATAATTATTTTAAAGCATGAAAGTAATATCTTTTTATATTTCTAGTATATTTTAAGATATATAATTTTATTTTCCCTGGCTTAAACTTGACGTAGAGTATCTAGAAAATTCCAAACATTAATTAACACTTTCGTTGCCATTTTTTTACTGTGCAGGCACAGGACCTGGCCGGAACAAAGGACACTCCCGAATGCTGGGCAGTGAGATGCAGGGAGAAACGGGATCAAAAGAGCTGGAGAAGCAAAGGAAAAGCAGAGAAGGGCAACGAAGAGGCGGCGCGGAGGCGGGACAGGCGTGCCAATTGTGCGACGAGCGACAAACGCGAGCTCCTGCATCCTTCGACAGCAATGCAGCGGGATAACAGGAACAGCAGCAGAAGCAGAGGTGCAAAACCCGGCGGAATGCTGCCTGGTGCCTGGTGCAGCCACGCCCCCCAAATGTTGGCCAGGACCTTCGACAGCCGGCCCATTTCTGGCGCGAGTTTTTATTATATTTTCCATTGCTTTTTTTTGTTTTTGCATTCAAAAATCAGGAGGAGAGGGATGAGGAGTAGGAGGCAGCGATTCATTTGACGGGCGGGCGTGACACGCCCCCTCAGCACATGGCATTGAGCAGGGGGATGGGGGGAAAGGGCAAGGACACGCTGCCTGTCACATGTCAAACCGGAAGTGTGCGAAAACCAAAGGCAAATATATTGCACTGTCAGAAAATCAAAGGTTTCGCTTGATCAGGGTTAATGATTTCGATTTTACGGTCACTACAAATCCTTTTATTATTTATATATATTTAACAAGAAAAATTATAGGAGTTTCCAGGAAAATTGATTAATAGTTTAACCTTCCTTGGTTGTCAAATAAGTAATTAAGACTATTTACCTTTTTTAAATTGAAATATTTTAACCTCTCACTAAAGCTTATTTTTAACAATTAAATTAATAAATTCCCAATCTTTTTTCTTTAAAAAGAAATTATAATTAATTTTCAAAAAAGCAATAAATAGTTTTAAACTATTTAATAGTCTCTAAATTTTTGCTTGTGTAAAGTCTAAAAATCTATGCACGCCGTCTGCGATTTGTCGTAATTACGCAGGACACTCCACGCACAACTCTCCACGCAGGACTCACTGTAGCTCGTGTTGTGCACCCTTTTCTGGGCAATTCTCATTGCGCACTAATATAATTACAGAGCCCGGCAGCCGGAAACGCTTTCACAGCACCCAAATCTCGCACCGAATCGGAGAGGATGCAGCAGCCCGGGGTGCCAGGACATTCCGGGAGCTTTGTCCCAGCAGCGCCCTGGCGAGCGGAAGCCGCTGTGTCCTTGATTCGCCTTGATGGATCGCCGCCAATCGGTTGAGGGAATCTGGGCGCTGGATCGACGCACTATATAATTATCGCTATACAAAAACCAGTCGAGTATCGTTTTTCAAGCATCCTGTCGTCCCGAGTCCCCGGTGTCCTTGCTGCAGCTGCCTCTCAAAACAGTTGCCAGTTTCGGCGAATAATTTGATTTGAGATTTTAAAATTGAAAATTATTATCGAGTGCCTCGGATGAAAATCCTAATTTTCGCGCGCTGTTTGAGTAATTGAAAGATTGATTACCTGGGGAGGGGGGAAGCACGTGCTAGGACCAAGGACCTAGGTCCTTCTTCAGGGTAATTCCCTCAATCCAAGTCAAGTCAAGAGATAGTGATTGATCATCTGTCGCAGTCATAATGGAAAAGTTTCGAGAACAGAGTACATAAACAAATAAATAAAAGGCTGAGTCAATACAAAAGGTGTTTTATAAGTGGGAAATATCAGGGAGAAACCTGATATAAATTGAAATTATACCGAATATATAAATAAATGGATTTCTAAATATTTATTTAAAATGTAATTAATTAGTATGAGCTAAGGAAACATGTTTTAAAAGAGTTTTAAAAGCTTTTTTTCATAAACAACAATAAATACAAACAATTAAATACAAAGAGATTTGCAGAAAATGTTTGTACTTTTCACATTGAATGCTTGATTTGATAACTTAATTTGCAATTTAAATATATTTTTCAGCTATAAATTTTCTAGATTTATCAGAGTATCATCAATCTAAATACGAATTCATATCTGTTCCAATTTACGAAATTCACACACTTGAACAATTAAATAAAGATCTAGATATCTACATTAAGTTGCAGCTTTCCTCTGTGATTTACGAAATCTCTTGGTCCAAATCTAATGTCTCTGTCTTTGCCAATTCATTTTCAGCTGCGAAAAAAAAGGGAAACTCAGGCCGCCAATTACTTGGCCTAAGCCGTCTAATGATAAATAATTAACATTAATATGCATTTATTCACACTTTGGCGGAGGAGCCGGGGGAGTCATTGCCACTAAATGCATTCGGCATCTGGTGGCCCAGTTGGACGCATATCTCGCCGATTGCTCGAGCACGAACAATGCCAAATGGAAAATGGGAAAATGGTAAAAATGGGAAATGAACAGCAAAAACGTACAAAAATGTAAAATTAAAATTGCCCAGATACGATGCGAGTATCACTGTAATGCAGTAGCACTGCCGCAACAACAACTACAACCAGTTGCCGCATAAGTAACAATTTCCACGAATGCCAGAGAACTTAATAACACGACGAAATCCATTTAATAAGCAACTGCAAATGGCAACGGCAGCAATCCAACAACAAGTGCACCACCGGCAATCACAGGCGGCCATAAAAAAGCGGGGTGGGGTTACCAGAGGGGCATACGGTACACAAAGAGAAAATTTAGTTTAAAATTTGGCTGAAAATTAAGTCAAAAAGAGCGTAGGACTCGCTAGAGATAATGCCTAGAAGAAAATTGGTTAAAATGGCAAAAATGCATTTAGGTAATAATAGAAAAAGCTTTATTTATTTATTTTCCTTCTTGGATTTCAGTCAAAAATGAAAATGGAATAATATACATTTGTAAATTTTTAAAATTACCCAGTTGGTTTTTCATTTAAACCTATCCTTATTTATTTTTCCAATGGCCTAAATACATAAATCCCTAAGTTAAAAAAAATAAACAAGGCTTCTCTGGTGCTTAAGAAAACGTACTTAATAATTCTGCATAATTAAATAAAATGTGGTATTTTAATGTATACTAATCACAATTTGGAAATATAGATTTTAATATCACATTAAATATTTAATTTCTGCAATTTCCTTTTCCCATTTTGGATCTTTTTTGTGCCTCTAATTTCTTACTTTTTAAGATAAAAGGCAACATGCTAAGAAATCTCTTCTAGCTGACTTTGATTTTATTCTCAGTGCATTGAAGGAGCCTCATGGAGGGGAAAGACCCAACCCGCAGCCATTCCAATGTGCGATGATCGCTTCCTGTCGATAAGATGCGCCTAATAACAATGCTCGATGGCCACAGCCTTCGATGGCCCGCAGCCTGGAAACTGCAACTGGGAACCTGGAACACGGAGAGCCTCCGGGCCAAAAAGCCAGGCCGATGGCCAACATCCAATGCTTGTAATCACGCTCAACGGCAGCAAACAAAATTCCGCAAATTATCATAAAATTACAATAACAACAAAGGCAGAAAACCCAGCCTCGAAGTTTCAGACTTTAGCAGGAATCACCGGGGCAGAGACAAAAAGTCCAAGCTCCTGGAGGGGAGAAACCTCTTTCTGTACCATCAAGTCGAATATAGCTATACTCTAGGAGAAATTCTAGAAAAAGTTCTGGATTAAAAATTGGTGGGAAGAAAGGAAACTTGAAAATTCTAAGGCCTTTAGGTTTTAAGGTTTCCTTTCTTAAATCGATAATAAATATATAACAATTTTAAGTAATAGTGTAGGGTAATAAACATTTTAGATTAAGTAAATAAACATTTTTTGTAATATTTATAAGCCTTGAAATTTTTATTAAATGTTCTTAACTTTAATTTAACAATTATTTTTATACAAAAATAATTTCTAAATCCTCTGTCTCTCTGTTAAAACCTTTCTCTACAATACCAAACCTTCTGCAAAAGTCACTTATATCGCAGGGCAGTACAGTGCAGTTCATCTTGGTAAGGCTACCAACGGCGGCAATGGCTGCTGCTTAAAGTGTAACAACAGAAGTCAATCATCTCTCTTGCTTGGCTGTGGCATCTAACAGACAACGAAACCAACGACGACGACCAAGACCAAGTAACCAGTTTTCTGGAAAGGGGTAACCAAAGGGGCAGGACAGAGTAGGGCTGGGCAGGGCGGGGCAGGGGGACACGTTCGCATGCCAGCAGCAAATAAAACGCAGAGCACACGCACAAAATGGTAAATAACAGCAACAACCGAGCGGCCAGCTTTTGACGGCCATTGCTTTTGGCGCAATATGGCGGCGTTTATGTAGGGTCTCAGGGAGGGGACGGGGGTATCGGAGAGGGGCCACTGCCAGGGGTGTGCGTGGAAAGAAAAAAAGTTAAGGGGGGGCCTCGAAAACTGACTGCAGTAACTTTGGCAACAGCATTTGGCTTGCGTGCCAAGTGGCAATCAGTCACGTTGGAAGGCGTTGTCCGCGTGTTGTTGCCGCTGCCGCTGCTGCTGCTGCTGCTGCTGCTGCTGCTGCATGTTGCTGGTGTGCATGTTGCTGCTGCTGCTGTGGCTGGTGCTGGTGCTGTTGCGGGTCCGGTTTCCAGCCCAATCCAATCCAATCCAATCGCAAAACGGCGCTCTAGCCATCTCCCTCGGCGAGCGTTAGCCCCGTCTCATTCTGGATTGTTGCCATTTTGCCATTTTTGCTGGCCGGACAAAATGCGTCATTTCGAGGGAAAAGAAAGCTGCTCAAAACACACACAAACTACACACAAAAAGCCACAACAAAAAATAATAATAAGCTCAATTACGAATCCGCAATTTTGCCCGCGGCTCTGGCATTAAGTTACCTGCGAAATGGCTCGCTAACCGTTAGTTCGCTCTTAGCCACGACTGTGTATTTCGGCCAATTCCAGCGATATCCCCAAGACAGCGCCTCCGATTCCGGCACGCAGGTGCCAATCGCGGACCGTCCATCTCCTCCCCGATTACGTGACGGAATGCGTCTCAGATCGGATCGCAGATCGGAAACTGGCAGCCTGATTGAGTGCCAATGGCTCAGATAACTTGCCACCGTATATTGTTCTTACATAATCCATATTTAATTCAATTAATCAAAGCAATTGAGGGGGGAAGTGAAATAGATCTTCTGCCTGCAATTCTCTAGGTTGAAAGTAAATAAATTTAAGTATTATTGTAAATAAATTATAAAGTTTAAGGTCTATTCCGAAATATTTAGTCTTCTTATAAAGCTAAAACTTAAATTATTTTATCATATTTATTGTATATTTGTTTGCTTTTTAACTTCTAAATACCTCTTCATTGTTATGACTTTCAGCTGAACTTCAGGTCTAGTTTTGACTATATCTCAAGATTGCACTCAGCTCATTATATCAAAGTTTGTCCAGAAAAATAAGTGATATTATTATTAGTTTCGTTAACAAGCTTTGCTAAACTCTGTAAAAACAAAACTCTGTAAAAAGAAATTTAATAAAACAAAAAGGTTTAGGAAATAATACACATTTAATATTAATGATATATTAAAATATACTTAATTGAATTCAATTTATTGATGCTCTTTAGGTTTTCGCACCAATAAAATTTAACAATTTTAATTATAATATTATAAAGAAATATAATTTAACACCCAACACTCAACCACTTTCCTTGCTTATTTGATGAAAAATAATTAAATATAGAATCAAAATATGATTTAGTAAAATGTTTCCTTTAGGAAAACTTTTCCTATCAAGACAATAAATACTACACTTTGCAGAAAAGAAACTCATATTTAATACAAATGTATGAAATTTATTAATTAGTAAACACTAGCTTGTGCCTTTAAATGACTTCTCTCATTCTTGTCAGGCACAAGAGCAACAAAGCTTTAATGACAGACTGAAGTGACTGTGAAGGTGTTCCATAAAGATAAAGATACAGATACGCAACGGAGCCATGAGATCCTTTGGATCCATCGGATCCACGTGGTTTCGCTGACAATTCAATCGGCTGGCGGCGACTAACGTGGCCCAGTTGGCGGCGGAAACTCGACGGAAAGTCACAGAAATTGCACCGGGAGCTGCCTGGCGCTTTCCGCTTGGCCATTTTCCCATTTCCCCTCGCATTTCCCATCGCGATTTCCCTCACCATTTCCCTCGGGCATCGCCGGGCATCGCTCGTTTGCCATTCGTCGTCGAATGGATTCGCTGGGCCCGTCAATTAAAAGGTGTGGAAAATGTCGAGTTCACATGCAAAACAACAATTTAAATGACCAAGGCGCCTCCCTCCCGGGCCCACCCCCCTCCACCAAGGACGGCGCATAGGGAAATCGAGATATGGCGGTATGTTTTATTCCCCACATACACATAGCATATATACATTCTATTTTTTTTTTTTTCTGTAATTTTTCTCCGCGCTCTCTATAATTGGAGCAGTTCATTAATGGTCATGTAATATACAAAACGTATGCGGGAACCCAGGGGCGTGGAAAACAGGGGTCCGTGCTGGCGACAGGAAATGCAACAACACGAAGGCAGTAACAAGCCAGCTGGAAAAGGGGGGAAGGGGTGGCTAAGGAGGAAAAGTCAGAAGGTAAATTGCATGCGATTTGCAAATTGTTTGACGATTAAGAAAGAGAAGGCGAAACTTTTGGGGGCCGTTGCAAAATATAAAAAAAGGCTGGAAAAACCAAGAAAAAAGTCCAAACCAAATGGAAATTACTTGTACAATTTCCCTGGCGCTGGGGTATGGCCTCCTCTGACCCAGCCAACAAAAATGGCGAGCGTGTTTTCCAAGAAAGTAATTAATGCGGGGAGCATAGAAGTTGGTAGAGGTTTGACGGAAATTCGAATAGGAGATTACCCTGTACACTTAGGGACATACAATAAATGATAATATTAAAATAAATTTATGTTAAATATGTTAAAGAATTCTATAATATTTAAAATAGGTAAACAAAAGACCTAAACTGTTTCTTTACTGTTTTTAATAATTAAAATATAATATGGGTTTGTGGCTCTACCAAAAAAAGTCTTGTATACAATATTTGAGGCGTCTTGGTATTTATATATTATATAATATATATTTATTATAATTAATAATAATACTTATTGAATAAATATGATGGTCAATATTATGGATGTATTTTGAAATTTATTTTATAGGAATTAATTAATAATTGATTGAAGGAGTCTTCAATAAAATTTCTTTATTTTTATGCATAAAATTATCCACTTAAAAATATAAAAAGGTTGTCTTTAGAGAATTCATTAAGGAATACTTAATTTTATAATCATTACTTATTAGGCCACAACCCCTATTTGTTTAAATATCAAGGTAGGAAAATTAAGCCTTGAGCAGTAGGCCAGGAATACGATTTCAGGTTCTATATACAACACATCAGTTTATTCACAAAAATCTTGCATATAGTCGGGTTCACAGTAAGCTCTCCAGATATTTACAAAAAAGTACAAGTTTTTATCTTCTAGCCATTTTTGCATAATTCACATTTTCTCAAAATTTCGCTAACATTTCTACCAATAAAAATTGCTGAGTAAAAATGGTTGCACCGCCTGAAAGGAACCGGGTACGGCCTGTCAGACCAGAGGATCCCATACTGGACCGTGCCTTTCAACATGCCGATTTGCTATACTCACGTCAGAAGACCCACGAACTGAGGGAGATAATGCGGAAAGTTATCCATCGTATGAGAGTTCCTGAAGGTGCTGATTTTCTGATTACTTCGCCGATGCAGTGATCAATAGAATTTAAAAATGTAAAGCGATGAGTCGAGGGTCAATCAGATGGAGATAGAGTATACATAACAAGAAATTAAAAGGATGTGAAATATGGAAGAAGGTGCGACCCATTCATTTATTGATCACATATTGATCACCAGAGCCATCTTTTATTGTCCATAAAATAAATCCCAAAAGGCGGACCTCCAAAACTATTGTTCATGGAGCATACCACCCCCCTTTTTGGAATACCCTATTTCTTTTAGTGTTTTTCTTTTTCCTTTTTGCGTTTGGCGCTCATTAAAGTGGAGCTACCGGTTTTGTTACTCTCTCTCTCTCTCGCTTGCTCCTCCACTTGGCCAGTTTACATGGCCAGTTTCCTAAAAAAAAATAAGAGAAAAAAAAGGAGAAACAGCAACCCCCTTTTTCCCCGTTTTGGCCAATTCGCTGGCCATTTTAATGGCCGCCGACTGAACGTCGCCGTTTTTTCTGCTACTTCTCCGTTTTCGGTGCAATTATTTCGTTTCGTTTTTTGCCTGTTCTTTTTTTTGCGAGTGTAGTGGTTGCTGCTTTTCTTTTAGCGCAATAATTTGCCTCTGTGCATTAAATGGATTTAATGAATGCGGTCCTATTAACTTTTTTCCCCAGTTATTGTTGTTGCTACCGTTTTTTTTTTTTTCGCTGTTCTGCAACTGCAACATGCTGCTGCCACTGCCACTGCTGCTACCTCTGCTCTGCTGTTGTTGTTGCTATTATTAATAATAATTGGGCAAGTCGTCGTTGTCGTCGTCGTTGGCCGCTCGTCGTCATCTGAATTTCAAATTCGACTTCAACTTAATTTTTATTGCCACTTTTTGTTGTGGGGCAAAAAAGGCCGAAACGCCAAATGAAATGCGTTCGCTGCGGGCCGAAAGGGGTGGGCGGGGAGTAAAGGGGATTCCCCGAGACAGGTTCAGCGCTGTGCTGTGCCTGTAATTGAGGCCGCAAAAATGGCCGTTCCAAATGGAAATTATGCGCCATTTGCCTTCGGGGCTACCAAGAAAAGCAGAAGATTTTGCAGGAAGAGGAGGCTGCCGAAGCCCCTAGGACTTAAAATAATACCTCATTTAAATATGGTTTTTTGTAGTAAAATCTTTAATATTTTAGAAAGTAAAAGTTAAAAATGTATTGAAAATAAATATTAACAATCAAAGGGTTTCTCTTATTATTTATTAATTTTTTAAATTTGATTAGGAAATATAAATAAAGATCTTAATATTATTTAAAAAATAGCCCTAATTATAAGCCGATAAAGTCAATAATATTTAAAATGTTGTCTAATGAATATTATAAATCAATATATTTACCACTTAAATGAATTACATTTTGCATTATAATGAATATTATAAAGAAATGTATTTAATTAGATAAAACCATTCTGAGACAAAAATAATCTATTCATTAGTATAAATATATTTAAGTAATAATTCAACTAGGTATTTTTTACAAGTACATTTTTAAAGGGCTTTTAGCCCTTTGTTATGTTTCTCATATGTATATCCGCTAAATATTTCTCTTTATTTCTTAAAAAAAAAATACAATTTAAATGCCAGCAGTTAACTTCAAGCTTTAACTATCATAGGCTCCCTCGAGGGGAAATATCTGCAGATACATATATCCGTTGCAATTGCAATTCAATTTCAGTTGGATTTTCCTACTCCACCTCCTCCCACTCCAATCAGCGCCATTCAGGCCGGAAAATGCCATTCAGATGCCGGCAGCTGCCCAGGAAAATCCAGAGAGGTGAGGGAGGAGGAGGAGAGAGTCAGAACTTTGGGCGAAGCACGCTCCACAATTACCCCGGCTCCTTGTACCGATTAGTGTCCTGCGGTGATAATCGCTTAATACAACAACAGGCTGGGGCACTGGAGGGGCTATATAGGAGCTATAGAAAACTGTGGAAACCGAGAGGAGCTGGAGGAGGAAGCCCCGCCTGGAAAAAGGGGCAGATGTGGCCTCGACGACGGTCACGTGTTGGAAGCTGCTGCCGCCGCTGCTGCTGCTGCTGGCAAGGGTGGTGCTGCACCTTTGTGTTTATAATTCGTTTACAAATCAAATGGTAAGGGTGAGTTTTTCGTTTTTGGTTTTCGTTTCCCGAATTCCGTTTTTTCTCGCCATCTCTTGCATATTGTTGTTTTTCCCAGTTCATGATTATTATTGCGTTTATTACGATTTCCATTTTCTGAGCCGTGTGGCAAGGGGCGTGGCCGAGGCAACGCCCCCTTTGTATATTTCACAACGCGCTCTCCCTTGCCTCTGCCACAAAAATGCCATACATACTATATATTTTTTATTCCCCGTTCCGGTGTCAGCTTTTTTCTATAACAATGACACACGGGGTGAACCTTAAACCTCGAACCTGGAACCTGGACCCTGGAACCTCGAACCTCGAGGAAAGGAGTTTCCCGCACCACTTCCTCTAGGCCATCCTCATGCAGATCCTTGTCTTAGTGGCATGCATTTTCCCCACTCCTACTTTTCTTTCTTTTTATATTATTTTTTCTTTAGTTTTTTTTTCTCCTTTTAATAATTCATAATTTCTCTCGGTGGCCCGCAACATATAATTTGGCAGCTGATGCATTGATGGCACGTCGTTATAGAGCAGTTGCAATTTGCATGACGGTCGCGGCCATTAGGGAGGGATGGGATGCACTTGACGATGGCCAAGAGGAGCCGCTGAGCTATGGATACCGCCGCACCAGATCCAGATCGTTGGTAGATCGTTATGCAAATGGAGGATCACGGGGGGTGGGAGAGAAGGATCAGCAAGCAGTGGGATGGGGCATCAAAGAAAATAGCGACCGATATTGGAAGATATTCGCAGATAAGATAAGGCTAATTGCATATCTGCAGATAATAGAGGCCTATTACTTTAGTTTTAATAGCTAACTGCCTTGATGCCACGGATCAGTGGCTTTTCCCATTGAATTCTTTGATTAATAACATGGCAAAAGTCTTTGAAGAACCTAACTGACTATTTATAGTTTTCGTATAAAATGTTTAGTGTCTCCTTTCTCCTTTTTTTTTTAGCGATTTATATAGTATTCTTTATACTAAATATATATTTCTATATATCTGCGAAAAAAATAAAGTAAAGTATACCCATTTGTTCATACCTTTCTAAGTTCATCTCCATCTTCTCCACTCTGCCCCCTGCCCCTGCCATTTGTATGCTTGAAGATCACTCAAGTTCGTTGCCTAAGTCTTTTGTTTGCTTCTGAAAATTTTCCAAGCCAGAACAATTTGAATACCGGCCTACGTTATAATTAAAGGCAATAAAAAGCCGCCAAATGGATATGAATATGAATGGCTGGCTGGTGGTTTTTGTTTTTGCCGCTTTTCCAGTTGTTGTTTTTTTATTCTGTTTTCTGTTTTAATTGGAGCAACAAGCTGGAAACGAGCCCGCTGCTGATGTTATGCATTCAGTTCAGTTCGGTTCGGGTTCCACCTGCCCCCTAGATTCCATCCCTTTTTTTATTATTATTTTTTTCCTTTTGAAGCCACGCCCCGCGCGTAATGTGGGTGCGAATGGGTGTGGAAATCGAGACGGGCTTCGGATGCGGATGCGAATGCGTGGTGGCTCTCGTTGGGCTAATTCCGCGGGAGCCCCAATTATCCAGTCATATGTATACAAATTTATGGGGCTCCTCCTCCTCACCCTCCTCCTTTCTACTCAGACCCAGGAGGGTCTCTGCTTCCGACTCCAATAATTAAGTGCAATAAAAGGCAATTAAAAGTTGGCTTAATTAACCCACAACAAGCCATATGCAAAAGAGGCCAGGCATTTGGATAATCATGGTGGAAAATTGAATAATTCTTTTTGTTTTCATTTTTTGGGGAAGCGACGAGGCTATGTCCTTGTCAGAGAGTGGGAAATGATTAAAAAAGTTAAGCCATTTCTAAGAAATATATATTGGAAATTATTAAGAAGAAAGGTTTTCTGGGGAATTAAGTTTATCACTCTTTTAGTTTTGTAAATATAAATATATCATCATTTTCTGATTTGTATAAAGTTTGGGTTGAGTTTTGTGTTGTTAACTTATTTGCCTTTAGTTCCTGCAATAGCAAGAAACTGTTTAAGAAGTAAAAAACAGGTATGTAATTTTCTTAATTTAATAAATAATGTGTGTAAAATTATTAAACAGCTCAAAGGCTTCCTAATAATTATTGCCAGCAGTAGAGTTGCCTTTCAGGAGGCTTAAATTCTATTTCTAATTGAACTTTATATTGTTTTATCTTGGATAATATTTTTTGTACGAGTCCAAATGATAAATGTAGCAAGACAATAAATATAAATTTAATACCTGAAAAATAAAAAAAGTCTTTGAGATTTACATTTTGAGGATTGTTTTTTATTAGGCAGAAAAACTGAAACAAAAAAGTTTATATATGTATATTAATCAAAATATCAGTCTGTAAAATTTCGTCCTTGTATTTAGATGAACCTTGGGTGTGTCTAAAACCACAACTCAGACGCCGCTCCAAGGACTGGCCATCGTCAGCAGGCAGGCAAACCACAAGGACTCAAGGAGCTGGGCGATCAATAAAGCGTTTTCTTTTTTAAATATATTTCTTTGTGGTTGTGGCTGAACAACAAACCTTTGCACGTTACGTGGCCATTACATGCTCCGGCGGCTGTGTCCAGTTGTCCAGGGTCAGTTGCAAATGGATTTTTAAACGGCCCGACGACCGACGACCGCAGACAGCGTGAAATTATACCAAAGTAAGTTTTCTAGCACGCAGATGTAGTATACTATATATGTATGTGTGTTTGTTGGCCCGATCACGCATAACGGATCTTTTAATTAGGGCCATAAACGCCAGGCCTTGCCTTGCGCCCGAATCAATCAAATCGATCGACAATCAGCGGGATCGCGAAAGATCAACAAACCTGATCCCGGGGATACAGGCTATATCCCCCGCTCTTCGTTCTTCACTTTCCCCCCGCTTTCCCTTTGCCCCACCCAACAGATTGCGTTTCAACGGGCCATAAAGCTGCGCCGCTGGATCATCGGACAGATCCTCCTGGCCCCGACTCGCTAATTATGCGAAATTATTGATTATTGCGGGCTTTTCACTAAACCGCCAAATAGCGTGGACGTGCCGCAGCCCGTCGACCTTGAGAGTAACTCACTTATATGTATAGCCAGCCTCTGGGGCCAGCATGGGTTAATGCAACCCTAGAGGGAGCAATCTCTGGTAATTAAACCATCAAATTGTTAGCGATTTTGTGGCGGTAGAAAGCCTTAATGGCCAATAAGCACGGATTTGGTTAGTTTTTAGTTTAAAAAAAAAATACTTCAAATTTAAACTTCTGTTTTAACTACCTATATAAGTTAATACTCATAGAATTACCTTTAAAGAAAGCCAAACATAATTAAATTCTTTGGTTTCAAGAAGAAAACAACACAAGTTACCTTAGTTTTCAATGCAAAATTTAATCAAATGTTTGTATTATAAACTGTCCACCTTGAGAAAATAATATTTAATATTAAGAAAACGAAGTACTTTTGTTTTTCGACTTTCATTGCAAATATTTCAACGAATTAAAATTTAAATTTAGCGCGTTGCCGCTACCGCCGCCTAACGCCTGTGGCAAGAACCCAATCGTCTGGAAGCCGTTTCCCCCAAACGCCGCCCGGCGGCGCTGGCACGCGTGCAACACTGCGCCAGCTGCCAGCTGTTTCGCCTTCCCTCTCTCTCGCTCTTTCCATCCACGCCGTCAGGCCAGACGATAAACAGAGTTGGCGAAATAATTGTAAATATTGGTAAGTAAAGGGATTAGCCAGTGCGTCGTGGCCTTTACTAAATCAAGACTTACTTACAGCTGCCTAGGAGAGCGTCGGTCCGAAGGAGGTGAGTGTGCAGCGGCAAACTGTGTGAAAAGCGGCCCTTAAAGTTAGGTTATGTTCGTCCGGCTGCCGAAAATAGAAAGAAAATTTAATGGAATTATACAAAAATATTCACTAAACTCCACGCTTTCCACAGATAACTCAGTAAAGAATATGCCGCCAAAGAAGCACGATGAGCCGGAGCGCAAGCCGCTAATCGGTAGGATTGGAACCAATCTGCGGATCGGAATCGTTGGCGTTCCTAACGTGGGCAAGTCCACCTTCTTCAACGTCCTCACCAAGAGCGCTGCTCCCGCAGAGAACTTCCCCTTCTGCACCATAAAGCCGAATGATAATAAGTATCCCCACCAATGATAGTTCCTCCTACTCTTGTATATATATATATATATATATATATATATATATATATATATATATATGTATATACTATATATATTCAACCAATTACTGCTGCTGCTGCTGCGGGCGGCGGCAATTTCCTCGATCATTGTAATCAGCGCTTGAATATAATTTTATTCGTCGACGACCAGACGCTGTGATGGCCTCCAGGAGCAGCAGCCGCCGCCGTCGTCATCGTCGTAGCCGCTTCTAATACCAAATTGCTCTCTCGGCTGGACCTTCTAAAATCGCCACACAGTGAGCACTCCAAGCAGTGACATATATAGAAATTTCAGTGAAAAGTAATGGAAGTTACAGCCAAAGTTAAAAGACTTGAAAATTAAGGATAGTTAACAGGATTCAGTGCAGATTAAAACCCTCTATTTAGTAGTGTTTATTGTGTTGAAAGGAGCAGTGTTCAAGCCATAAAAGATTTTTATATAAAAACGGGTCATTATTATGATCAAGTGGTTAGTGTGGTCCTTAAGGCCTTAGGTAAAAAGTATCTAATTTAAATAAAAACCAGAATCAGGCATCTTTACGATATTGAACTTTATAAAAAGTCTTTAAATTATTATATTATGCTCATATGTAGTGCAGACAAACCCCTGAAATCTTTGATTTTAGTACAAAAAATTCCTAGACAATAGGATTCTGCACAAAGGTACAGATCTCTTCAGATATTAATATATTTTATAGAAAATTTGGAATATTTGTACTCTAATAAGCTAACATTCAAATCCAAGTTTTCGAAAAAGTTATTTCTTTTCTTTTAATTTACCCAGATTTTAGGCATAAATAAAAGGCTCTTAGTTAGTTTCTGACTTTAGTCCTAGTTAGCTAGTGGAGCCTGTATTTTGACATTAAGGGCGTGCCGCGGCCTTTGCAATTTTATCAGATCCAGTTCCCAGTTCGCCAATATGCAAATTGCCCCCGCCCTCCTCGGTTCGCTTCGGTTTCATTTTCTTGGGCTTTTTATTTGTGAGCGACTTCATTTTGGTTTCGCTTGCTGCTTACCTTTCCTGCTGCCCCTTCGCGGCAGGCGCAAAATTACACAAAATTGCCATGATTGGCCGCCGTTGCTGCCGGGCTGCCAATCTGGCCAACAAACCCAGCTAACATGCGCCTCTCCCTCTCCCTTCCGTCTCTTCCATGTTCCAACTTGATGCTGCTGCGACTCGCTTTGCCCTGCCCCCACGTCGTGTCCCGGTGCCGGATGAGCGGTTCGACTACCTGGTGGACTTCCACAAGCCGGCCAGGTGAGCTAAGCTTTATATTCTAAATCTTAATTTAAATCAAAACTAAATTAAAATATGTTATCTTTTAACCCCACAGCATTGTGCCCGCCTATCTGAACGTGGTGGACATTGCTGGCCTGGTCAAGGGAGCCGCCGAGGGTCAGGGCCTGGGCAATGACTTCCTTTCGCACATCAGCGCCTGCGATGCTATTTTCCATTTGTGTCGCGCCTTCGAGGACCCGGATGTGACCCATGTGGAGGGCGAGGTTGACCCGGTGCGCGATCTGGAGATTATCTCTGAGGAGCTGCGTCTCAAGGACGAGGAGAAGCTGATGCAGAGCCTCGACAAGCTGGAGAAGGTGGTTGCCCGCGGCGGTGACAAGAAGCTGAAGCCCGAGTACGACTCGATGGTAAAAATCAAGGAGATTCTGGTCGATCAGAAGCGTCACCTGCGCTTCGAGGACTGGAATGCCCACGATGTGAGTATGAGCACCCTCTATCCCTCTCGCTCTTATTAATGTCGGCCCCACATTTCTCTTTCGCTTTCAGATCGAAACGCTGAACAAGTATCTGTTCCTGACTTCCAAGCCGGTCATTTACCTGGTGAACCTCTCCGACAAGGACTTTATCCGCAAGAAGAACAAGTGGCTGCCGAAGATCAAGGAGTGGATTGATAAGAACGATCCCGGAGCCCTGCTCATCCCCTTCTCCGGGGCCTTTGAGCATGTGCTGAGCGAGAAAGACGACCTGGAGCGCAAGGAATACGAGGCGGAGATGAAGTGCAAGAGCCAGCTGGAGAAGATCATTGTTACGGGCTACAAGGGCCTGCAGCTGGAGTATTTCTTCACCGCTGGACCGGATGAAGTGAAGGCCTGGACCATTCAAAAGGGCACAAAGGCACCCCAGGCCGCTGGACGCATTCACACCGACTTCGAGCGCGGCTTCATCATGGCCGAAGTGATGCATTTCGAGGACTTCAAGTCGGAGGGCAGCGAGGCGAATGCCAAGGCTGCCGGCAAGTACCGCCAGCAGGGACGCAATTACACCGTCGAGGACGGTGACATCATATTTTTCAAGTTCAACGCCGGCGCTGGCCTCAAGGATGCCAAGAAGAAATGATACCGCCTGGCCGCACTCATCGCCATGTCCACCATCATGTATATTAACTTGATCTTATACTCCCAGATGTTTCGCTTCGCCTGAGGCCAGGGCTTCATTACAGCAACCCAACTTAATCCTAAACTCGAACCTGATCCCAATCCCCAACCTCAACCTGATTCGCGTTCATGTTTAAGGCCTGATACTGCATTTTGAATTTCCTTTTGTACGCTATGTAAACACGCTTATGACACTCTGAACCAAAGTGTTTTTATTTCTGGCTAAACCTGTGGTAAAATTATGCCTGACTTATGATAAGGGAAAGGGAAACAGAACTTAGCTTCAGTTCTATAAGTGTGTCAGAGAGTTACATATTTGATATATTTATTTGAAAGAAGGTCTTATGGCTATGAAGGTGTTAGAAATTCAAAATATATTCTTGCTTTTTGTTAAAAATTTGAATATGAGGGAGGTCGGTTAATAAATTTCAAACAATTTATATGAGTTTACGGACTTTAATTATTTATATAGATAAAATTGCTTTAAAAATATAAATAAATTAAAGGTAATCATAATATCATTTTTCCTGGCGTTGATATAAATCAATTTTGTGTTGGATGCATATAATTGAGACAAATAAATAACGAAATACTTTTTAATAATATAGATATTGTGATGTATGTACCATATACATATATAATTCATAATTTTAACGTTTTGATGTACATAAGTGCAATATGGGATAACTTTACTATGATTGATATATGTATGTAGCAAAGTAATATGATGGGGAAAAAGAACCAATCAAGCGCTATAGAAATTTTCCTTTTATTCCTCCTTATATAATATATATTAGGTAGAAATTAGTTACATATGTATCTATGTACAGTTACAGTTTGGTTGCCATTTGTCGTGTTTCAAAACTAAACACTAAGTACAAGTATTGGCATATCTTGTGGCTGGTGTCTGGTGAGTAAAGTCTCGGATTTCTGTTGGCTCGTTGCGAGGGGAGGGGAGGTGGAAAAGTTTGCAATCATGCTGAGGCAGTGCGCCTGCTGCCAGAAAGTTGCTGGAAACACCTGTGCAAAGAGTTTCGGTGGCACCACCACCAGGAAAATCGGCCAAGTGCAAGGAGCCACTCAAAGGCGAGGGACGACTGGGTTGGGGGTGTGCAAATGCAGCTGCATCCTGCATCCAGCACACAAAGGATCACACACACAGTGGAGCTGTCTGGTTGAGCGGCGGTGGCGTGGCTTCCCCCCACTTGCTCTGGTCGCAGCGGCAACTTGCTAAGCACATAATTTGGTTTACCGCATTGGCAAACATGCGCCGCCAGAAACACGCACACATCCCCATCGCCAGCTCCCATCTTTAGCCTTACCATCAGCTCCCCAGTATCCTTTTTGTCCTGTATTAGCCCCCCTTTTAGTTGGGCTCTATTTCTCTCTCTCTGTTAGGGTTCTGTTAATCTTTGGCAAAAGAAACTTTTCTTCTGCACTGTGTGTCGAGTTGCCGATCAAGAATTTATATATTATTTTTGATTTACTTTAAACTTTAGTGAGTTCTGAGTGTAGGAGGAATGAGATAATGGCTAGATATGAGAGAAAATAGTAAGGGCTTTTGTAAAATTGTACAGAGAAGCAGAGATTGAAGCATATCATGTTATTTAAGGAAGGAATGAAGAGCTATACCTTAAAATAAAAATTACTTGACTTCAATAAAGCCAACATTTATCTTATTTATTTTTTAATCTTCAAAGGCTTTTAATAGTTAAATGGCGTAATGGTTATGATGCCTAAAATCGTATCAATAAGTAAATCATACTAAGAGTTGGCAAGATAATGTTTTAAAATGAGTAAAAGTTTAAATATTTTAATTTCCACTGTGTTATTTATAATATCTTTTAATATCCTTAAATGTTTGCCTTACAAAATTATTTCCTTTGTGTAAACTCATTTTAAAATAGTTGTTTGTGCCCTGAAATTAACCGCATAGTCCCACTGTGACACAATGCAGCCTCCTCTGATGTGCGTTACCTGTAAAAGTTTTTTGCGTGAGCCCCCCAACTTTTCATATGAAATGTGCAAAATTACACATTGCTCCGGCTAAGAAACGAGCCAACAAAAATATATTTTGGATATTTTATTAGGCTGGAAGCGGAGGAAATGCATTTTCAGTGGATTTGCAGTTAATTAAAGTGTAATGTCTGGGCCATGCTTGGCTCTATGGAAACAGGAGGAGCACATGGAGGAGCAGCAGGGGTACGGGATGGGCCAACGTTGACAAGGCCCATCAGAGGAGCGTGAAATATGGCCTCTCTAAACCCGGGCCAAATGGCCCGTTCGCCGTGGGCTCTGGCCTCGACGCCCGTCAACAAAGAGGCCAAACACAAATCATTCCTGGCTACAACAAGTCGGAATAATTGAGATTTTTTGAGGCATTGGAATCGGGGAATACCCTGTCTAGCAAGAGAAGGGTTTTTATAACTAGGATGGAACCTACATATATGGTGTACATACATACCTATTATTATAGTTAACCGATCTGTTCAGTGTATACTTTGGGCAGGTGAATATCAAGATGATTAATATACACTTTAAGCCTGGTTTCCTATTAGTTTTATCCCTGATCTACTAGCTAATGCTCTCGATCTGGCCAAAGTTGACGACAACATTTCCAGTTAGTCGTAGGCGCGTGTCCTTTTTTTCGCGTCCTGTTTGCCAGGAGGCGTCATCGTCGTTGGCGAATGGCTCCGGCACATTCATGCAGTCAATTCAGAAATTCATTCAATTCAATTGAAAAATGGCGCTGGATATTTGACGCATGCAATGGGTGGGCGGCAAGGACGAGTGCGAGTGGGCGGCAAAGTGGGTTGGCGCGTGGCAGGGAGCAGCATCAACTGTCACTTGCAGGGCAGCGTGGGCAGCAAAGCGTTAAAAATGACTGTCATAAATTAATGAGCGACGAACGCGGCGCTCGAGTGACGCATCGAAATTGAATTGAATATATTTTTCGCTGAATTGCATTCATTATTCATTTACAGCTGTCTTTAGATATTGGGACGCGTTATTACAGGGTCTAAAGTGTTTGATGTTTAAAAATATTAAAAATCGAATATAGAATTTAGTACTAGATAAAGAAAACTCTGAATAATTAATCACAAAAAGTTGTAAGTAGGTAAAATAGTTTCTTTTTACTATCGGCTTTAAGTTTATGCCCTAGAACGTATTATATTATTATTTTATTTATTAAGTATTTATATTTTACATACCCATAATTGAGTTTAGTTTTCGCTAATAATAAATATATCTAAAATATTTCCCCCATCATTCTTGGAACATGTTAACCTTCTCCTAAAACCCTCGGGTCGCTCCTTTAATTGCTTGTAAAAAGGGCAATGCACCGTTAGCAGATTTGGAGGCTGCACCACCCACCCAATGACCCCACTGAAACGCCCACATTCGCCCACTATTAACGCATCCTTCCAGCAGGCACCGCGGCTCTGATCGTCTCAATTTCAATCCCAATCTGGCCATAAACGTGACAATAATATAAATCAGCAGATTGCGCCGCTCTCAATTCAGCCGGAGGAGTAGCTGGAGCTGGTGCTGGAGCAGACTCGTCCTGCCCCGTGGCACCTTATCATCATAATCAGCGCCCATCCTGCCGAAACGTCATTACCATTATCTTCATTATCATCGGTATACCCCGTCATTGGTCCTGTCGTCTGCGCCGGCATTTAACTTAATGCCCACATGCGGCAACAGCGTAAAACGATTTCAGTCCCGGATTAGATACCCAGCTGCAGCAACAGGAGTAGAGGCTGGTTTTCTAGTTTGCTGGCGGGGATTCGAGTGGGTCAAGGGGTCAGGGGTCACGGCTCGGGGCCAGGGCGCGGGGCAGGGCTGGCCGTGTTGCAACCAAAAAGGTGAAACGTGCCGTTCATGGAAATAAAGCGTGTAATTGTTTTGGCAGCCGCCGAAACGTTTTAACAGCTAATTAAGGAGCCATCAGACAGGGCTGTGGAGATAAGGGGGGAAATTGGAAAATGGGGGGACAAAAGAGATGTAGAGAGTGAGAGAAATACAGATAAGAAAAAGAGGAAAAAAGAGATAGGAGAAACGTAGGTGACCACAGGTCGTATGATCAATATGTGTGCGTAACGTGTCGTATGAGTGATATCTTCAGTTAAGCTGGAAGCCAAAAGCTATTAATTTTATAAATATTAAACAATGGATTTCACTAATTAAAGAATCAAAGTTCAAAATGTGTGTAGCATTTAGATAAAATAAAAATATTTATCTTCTGCAAGTGCATGACTTATTTAATTTAATTTCTTTAAGCTCCTTTACCTGAGAGATCAAGTCTTCCATAGTCTATGGGAAACCCAAAGAGCTAACCACTATACAAGGACCTATGCATCCCCCCTCACAGGACTTCAGAGCTAAGGTTCTCTAGACTTCAAACTCCCAGGGATTCACGGTGCTCCGAGTTGATTTGTCAAAGACGCCGCCGCTGAAGCAATCTTTTTAACAACGCTCTCAAGTAATTAAATTCGCTGGCCCGAGATCTGGGAGATCAGCAAGTGGCCCGTAAGTACAGCTTAAAGAAGCTGGGTTCGCATTTTTTTTTTTACCCTTAAAACAAAAAAATTAAAAAAAAAACTTCTGCCCATCTCTTAAAACTAGGTATATATTTGGTATATAAAAGACATCGATAAGTCAATAAAACATTTTAAAAAATTAGATATAATTCTGATTTAAGAAAATTGACTTTTGATATATTATTAGCATGTTTGTATTTTTTAATTTTACCAAATTTTAATAAAGTTAATGTTTATAATTTTGTTTTATAATTTTTAATTTAATTTAATTTTAAAAAGCGAAAAAGCGGAATTAAATTCTGAAAGCATTAATGTGTTTTTTTTCCCCCCTTAAAAAACGTGCAAACCAAATTTTAGGCTAACATTTTTTTTTGAATTTTTAAAAACTTAAGAAAAATTCCGAAAAATTTTTGTTTTTTAGAACATGGCTAAGAAAACAGAAAGAAACCCAGCAATGCTTTCTGATTTGAAATTGGTGTATTTTTTCCCAATATATGATATATTAAATTTGCAATTTTCCATTTATAGTTTTAAAACATGGCTTGATCGATTCTTCTCTTAATTCTGATCAAGAATATATGGGGTTTATTTGGTCGAAAAATACACCTTCACGTGTTAAAACGTATTTTAAAAGATAGTTTAAAAAGGCTGTTAGAACTAAAACACCACCTAGCAGCCGCAGTTTGAAATACACAATGCAACGTATGTATGAGTTAGTGGGGTTTGTGTTGTTTACATGTGTGTACCAGTTGTCGGCACTATGCAATCGCAATCCAAAATTGCATATGTGTGAGTGAGTAAACGACTCCTATGTATGATAATATAGCTATAAAAGAATATAGCTAGCATTTGGTTTTGTATGCAAATATAATAGGTTTTACTTTAAAATAGCTATTTTCCGCTAAAAGTGGCTAGATTTAGCAAAAGCTACATAGCTCTGACAGCACTTAAAATTAATAGTGCAGCTAAAAGTCAAGCTAACAGTCAAGCTAACAGTCAAGCTAACAGTCAAGCTAACAGTCAGGCTCACAGTCAAGCTGTAAATGTAATTATGTCAACAGTCAAGCTGTTAATTATTGATTCTGTCATCAAGTTTGTTGCCTAAGTCTTTCGTTTTGGTTTTTATTTATAAATATATTTTTATTATTTAATAAAAGTCATAAGCCCCTTCATAAACTAAAGGAAAATTTATATTAATTAAGTCCTTTGAATTTATTAATATATTTTTATTTTCTCAAATTAAATAATAAACAAACTAAATTAAGATTATACTTATTTTAATTATATTTAAAATAATTAATTAATTAATAAAACACATTAACAATTCAGTTTTTTATTTAATTTTAAAATTAAATTAAATTAAAAATTATAAAAAAAATTATAAACATTATCTTTATTAAAATTTGGTAAAAAAAGGCACAGCTGTTCTGTGGTAGTTTTTAAAGGGCTAACAAATCTGCAAAGAACAGCTTTCCGATTCGAAATTAAAGTTGTGTAGACCAAGTTATGATAATTGAAAAACATTGAAATTCCCAAAAAATTAGCCAAAAAAATGGTTCAAATTTTTATAAATTTTATAAAAATTCAAAAAAATTAAATCGATTGTTTTTTGAAAAAGATGGTATTCAGATTTGTCAGCCCTTTAAAAACTAGCATAGAACAGCTTTCCGATTCGAAATTAATGCTGTGTAGGCAAAGTTATGATAATTGAAAAACATTGAAATTCCCAAAAAATGAGCCAAAAAAATGGTTCAAATTTTTATAAATTTTATAAAAATTCAAAAAAATTAAATCGTTTGTTTATTGAAAAAGTAAGTATGCAGATTTGTTAGCCCTTTAAAAACTAGCATAAAACAGCATTCCGATTTGAAATTAATGTTGTGTAGACCAAGTTATGCTAATTGAAAAACATTGAAATTCCCAAAAAATGAGCCAAAAAAATTGTTCAAATTTTTATAAATTTTATAAAAATTCAAAAAAATTAAATCGTTTGTTTATTGAAAAAGTAAGTATGCAGATTTGTTAGCCCTTTAAAAACTAGCATAGAACAGCTTTCCGATTCGAAATTAATGCTGTGTAGGCCAAGTTATGATAATTGAAAAACATTGAAATTCCCAAAAAATGAGCCAAAAAAATTGTTCAAATTTTT
>VNJN01000319.1:0-53154 GCA_008042485.1 Drosophila mayri | reverse complement strand
ATGGCATCAACGGTATGGGCACTTAAACCTTAACGTTTAATAAAACTACTTAAAAATAACTAACTAAATGCACAAAGATTTAACACAAATTTCATTTTCAAAAATATAAACTGTACAGTGTGTCTTGAAAGTAAAAGCTGTATGTTACCGTTTACACATTCGGAAAATAAAAAAAAGAGCTTTTCCAAATCGTCCGTAGTGACATATGCGGACTTATCAATGTACCTTTGATCGGTGGCTCCAAATATTTTATGACAATGTAGACGACAAATTGCGTTTTTTGCATATTTATTACATTAAACATAATAATAGCATAATGCCAAATGAGAAAACATTTTAAAATATTGCGAAGTGATAACGGAACTAAATATGTAAATAACGCATTCGACTATTTTTTTAAAGAAAACGGAATTCTCCGGCAGTTGACTCTTTTACATACATTCAAACAGAATAGAGTGGCGAAGAGGATGAACGGCAATTTAATTGAAATTTTAATTTTAATTTTATTAAGTTTTTATTCACCAACAAGTTTACATTTATAATTAAAGCATTGGATAAGAATTTGGGCTGAAGCTGTATACATTACTGTGTAACGAACACACTCTTCGAATGTTGTTCACCTTAACATCCTCTGTCAACTCATGACCGGCAGGCTCAGGGAAAATGGGCGTGGGTTTGATGTTAAGACAAACAAATGTGTCACAAAATTAATAATTGTAGACAGAGACGATAGCGGCAATTAGGAGAACCCATCGGTCAAAGAAACGGACTGAACAAAGTACCTATTGAAGATGAAACCCAGATGTTATTGGCCTCAATCTACCTACCTCAACCCACCCTACCTGTGGAGTTCCATCAGAACCCCACCCAAATACAACCACTGCTTTACTTTCCCGCAGGTGCCAAACGAAATCTTCTACTCCATGTTAAGATCCATATAATTAGCCAAAACGATAATATTATACATTTTTTATAACTAATCCTTAGACTAAGAAGATATATTTACGTTAAAGACTGCTTATAATTTAGTTATGTTTATATATGACTGGCGATAATGAAAGATAATTAAATAATAAGGCAAAAATGGGACATTTACGTTACATCTGTTCGTTTTGAATTACTGGTTGACTTAATTCATCAAAACTCTAGCTTTTTCTTCTTAATAACTGTTTTAATATGACCGCCAACTAAATTAAATGATTGATCAACGAATTTAACTAAATCTTGTGGGATTTCTGCTTCAATATATATATATAAGGGCTTAATTATGATTTGTTTGGTTTGTTTTAACGGCTATGCCGTACTTACGCCGAAATCCCTCGATGTCAGCAGGCCTGATGACTGGTGGGGTTTTCTTAGCTGTTGTGAAATTAATTTGAAGAGAATCGCAAATATATACATATAGTCAGCCTCCCCACAAAATAAGCTAAATTAAAATGGAAGATGTTTATAAGTAAAAAGGCTTAATTGAAAGAAAATCAAAGCAAATCTAAACTAATGATACTGTCTGCAGCAATTTAACCAACTGGTGTTGTCCTATTGATCCAGCGAGCACCACCGAGCAAAGGTTGCGCCGCACAGAGGGTTGAAATGTGCGACACAAAGAGAGGATATGTATGGGTGCCTTCCGATGAAGACACGTGATGTTAAAGAGTGCCTCTCTATGTATGTATGGGTGCTACTCGAAGACACATGCACAGGGTGCTACTCGAAGACACATGCACAGGGTGTTCCTCGATGACACGTACGGAGGGTGCTCCTCGAAGACACGTACGGTATGGTTGCCCCTCTATGTATGTATGGGGTGCTCCTCGATGACACGTGCGCAGGGTGCTCCTCGAAGACACGCCAATAAAATCACGAAAAGAACGCCGCCCAGTAGTGCTTCCAATCGCTGTTAATTTGCAGCGAGGCGCAAGGAAAGCGGGGCTTCCCTACGCACGGGGCGAAGGCTCCAGCAACGCACAAACTGTCGCGGTACCGTCGAGATGGTTTCCAAACCCAATCTATTCGGTTGAACGCTGGTTGCACGCTGGTTTTGATATATTCACTATTATTCCCTTGCGGTCCACCGCACGTTTTAAAAATGCTTACCCGCAGAGAAGTAGACAAAAAATCTGCACAATTTGCAGTGTTTAATTATACTGGAGAAGGTTTTAACCACAGGATGCACGTGGATTAAAATTTTTGTTTTGGCACGCTTTTGATTATTGTCGACTGCACTCAAGCACCATCCAGAAATTAGAGACCGGAAATTGGTTTATCAAAGTGACCATGATTTGGCATGGGCATACGATGAATTTGCATCTCACGAAAGAAGAAAATGGACTTCGCTAAAAATTAGCCAAAATGCATCCTTGCCAGACTGGTTAATCATTAAATAAATTCGGCACGTTCACTTTAAGGAACTGCCAATTTGCGACAGGGTCCCACAACCACAAATTTAATTTTTAGTCCCTGTGACAAAATAAAAACTGAAAAAGGAGACAAAGCTACTACCAAATGTCCTTAGCATGAAATTTCCCAAGCTCTTTGCCGTTCATGTCCTCCAGGAGGTAAAGTGACTGGCCAATCCTACCTTTGACTCGAGTCGGCATACCTACAGGTGCTAGTTTTGCGTTAAAGTCCTTTATTAAACTTTTGAGGGCGAAATTCCTTTTGGTAACTACTTGGCCAACTTCAAACGAACGTGGTCTTGCTCGAAGGTTATAAGACTTTTGGTTTGCTTCATAAGCCTTACACAAATGTTTGCCAATGTTAGCGCGAATTCTATAACTTGTAGTCCTGGCCATGAGATATCATGTGCTGACCAAAAACGACCTGATAAGGCGATATGCCGATGGATTGGTGAATCGAGTTACGAAGAGAACAATTGATGCTACTGAGTAATACGTCCCATTCGCGTTGGTCTGAACGAATGTAGGCTCTTAGGGCAGCATTGATTGAACGGTTGACTCTCTCAGCTCCGTTGGATTGTGGAGCATAGGCACCAGTAAACATATGGCGAACGCCATACTTCGAAAGGAAATCGGAGAAATCACGGCTTTTAAATTGAGTTCCGTTATCACTCACGACTATTTCGGGTACACCAAAACATGAAAAGATTTCATTGCGCAGTATATTGATGACTATCTTAGCCGTAAACTTTTTCACAGCCTTTAGGAAGGTAAATTTGGAAAAGTGGTCAAGGATAATCAAGATTCCTATGTTGATGGATTTGGAGCGCGGGAATGGGTCGATAAAATCAAGATAAAGTCTTTGGAATATTCTATCACTTTGTACTTGAGCTCCCATTAGTGGTTTTAAAGAATGATTAGGGTTTTTATATATGTAAGCTATAGGTCGTGTACAACCGGAATCATCAGATTGGGCTAACACTGCACCTACCCCATGAAGTGAAGCATCACATTGCAAAATGAAAGGTTTGTCATAATTAGGATGAACGAGACACGGAGCGGAACATAACTTGGCTTTAATGTTATCGAATGCCTCTTGAGCTTGATCATTCCAAGTTAAAGATTTGCAACGCAATAATTCCGTGAGATGGAAAATAATTGTGGAATAATTTGAAATAAATCGCTGGTACCAACCAGTCACGCCTAAGAATCTTCTTAATTGTTTCTGAGTCTTAGGGACGGGGAATTCGCTCACAGCATTGTTCTTGTTCTGGTTTACTTGAAGTGTGCCCTCGCCAACTACATATCCAAGATAGTCTACTGATTTTAGGCAAAATTGACTTTTCTAAATGTTAATAGTCAATCCAGCTTTACGTAACTGTGTGGCTACTTCAGATTGATTGGTTGATTGGTTTTGCATTAGATGTGTCAATGTTATGTTCTATCAATTTGGTCAATCCTAAACCCTCATCTCAAACGATGGAAATAACTCGATCACTTTGTTTAATCTGGATTTCTGTAAATTCGACAATTGTATTCGAGAAAGGTCATCCTCTAATTCACAATAGATTTGGTTTATTTTTGGTAATTGATTAATAGAAATTCCGAACGCTAACCAGAAGTCCATCCCGCATATTACGCTTTGCTTAATGGAAGAAACTATCAAAAATTCGAAATCGCAATTTATTGAGTTATTGGTCAGGGAAAGTGTGATAACACCAGCAACAGATTGCATTTGGCCATCAGCAGTTCGCACAAATGATTTAAATTTGTCAAATGGCTGCGATGATATTACTTGTTGCGCTAGCTCACCACCAATAACGCTTTTGTTGGCTCCGCTTTCTAGAAGCGCTAGATGCGAATGACCCAATATGTCGATGTTGGTGAAAGGTCGAATGTCATTCTTTTTGCTAATGAACGATGATACAGTGAAATGTTTGAAGGATCTTTTGCGAAGCCAAAATTTACGAATTCGCCGCGAAGATCTTCGTTGGCAGCAGACAAGAGAATTGGCGAATTGGCAGATGGTATGGGTTAAAAGATTCGTTTGGTGGTACCTCAATTTGGATGTTTGGCAATATTGACGGTTGATCACTTGCCGAAGAATCTAGTCCCACCGGTATTATTGGGACTGGTGGCGGACATCCGATTTTTTCGCCCAACGAATGTCCGGTTTGGAGTTTTTTGAAGCTGGTTTATACTTTGCGCAGTTGGGCTTATACACCTCCGGCGTACCGCAACCATAGCAAAAAATACGGAGGGATTTAAGGCAATCATGGTACCTGTGGCCTGTCTCGTCACAGTTCCAGCACTTAATGTCCTCGGAAGTCCTAACAGCACAAATTTCGTCCTCAATTTCAGAATCCTCTTCGGATCGAGCTTCGGAAACGTCCTCGTGCAGAATTGTGTTAACAAAACGTTTGATAGGGTTCGGCCGCTGAATTGGATTAGTCCGAGTTTTACGAAAGAACTCTTCATGACGGTGACACTCTTTTGACGCAATGTTGCTAAGTTTGGGGTATCTACGTGTAATAATTCGTGTTTAATTTCCGGTTTAAGATTGTGGCGAACTTCAATCGCAATGTCACTATCGTGCATTGGTTCCCTAAGAGAATCGGCAATGGAAAGCATAGCATCCAGAAAGTCATCGCAACTTTCGGAGCTAACCTGTTTACGACGACGCATAACGCTTTTAATCTCACGATCCGATCTCTGATCTTGGTATCGCTCTTTTAGACGCCTGCATAGCAAATTCCAACTCATGTTATCTGCTGATCTATAGACACGCCAATAAAATGCTAAGGCAGGACCTGCAAACAATGAATTCGCGAATTGGAAGAGTACTTCAAAGTTTCCGCTCATGCATTGTGAAGTGAGACAGTTTACGCGATAAATAAAATCTTCAATGGCAATGTCACCGGATGAGCCGCTGAATTTGATACGCCAATTGGAAATTCTATCTGGTCGATCACTTCGGTCGCTACGAGTGTCATTTCGTTTTGAGTTAGTATCTGAACCACCTCGACCGAAATAAGTTTGTGTATTTCGCTGCTGTGCATTCTGAGCACAATTTGCGAAAAATGATCTTTTCAATTGGGCCAACGCCATAGTTATTTGTTCGGTCACAGATTGCTGCATGTTCGCTTGAAAGGTCTGCATTGAAGTTTGAATCAATTGTTCAACACGAACCTCAGGTACACCCTTCGACTCTGAGTTATCCTCGCTACGAAACTCTAGCAACGAATTTTGATCAGGACCGCCGCTCTGCTTTGCTGCCTGTCGAGAAGCAGAACGGGTCATTATTTTGTTTCCCTGAGACATAGAGGAAAGAGCTGAATGGGGTCCTAAGACAGATTTAACACATGTTTGGCCACAGACAGAGCATTTGTCATTGTTCTTGAGATGATTTTCGAGGCAAAGCTCATGAAGCGAATGCTTGCAAGGAGCTTCAAGTAAATCTAGATTGTTTACTGGTCCTTTGCAGATGTTACATGTCGAAGAAATAATGGAAACAATAAGTTTGAACGAGAAAAAGACGATATGCGGTAAACGATAATCGGTAATGTAGGTCTTACCCTAAGTAGTGAAGCAGTAGGTTATATTATTCAATAGGTACAAAAACGTGAACGGGATTTGATTACGGGGTTTGAACAAGTGTAAATGTGATTTATTGTCTTACCAATTAAAAGAGTAACTAACCGAATCTGTCCAGCTAGAGAAAATCTCGATTCTGACTGGTAAGAAGGCAATGTTTGAATAGTGAAATCCTGGTATAGAACCGATTATGGCTCAGAACTATAATTCCTAGGAATCAATTACTCAAATTGGAATGAGTTTTAACTATAATAATCGATTATTACCGAGCTGATAGAAAACAACATATAAAAGCATCACATTTCCTCCGGTATGGCACCGAATCTGTCCAGAGACCATAAAATCCAGGACAAAAAATGAAATACCTAACTGAAACTAAAAGGGGATGGATTGTATATTATCGGGAAGCTCGGCTGTCAAACGACAGATGCCTAATCAGGCATCGGGCTGGCCCTTGAGTTGGGCGCCTATTAATTCTGTAACGAACACACCCGTCGAGCGTTGTTCACCTTAACATCTTCTGTCTACTCATGAGCGGCAGGCTCAGGGAAAATGGGCGTGGGTTTGATGTTAATATAAACAAATGTGTCACAAATTTAATAATTGTAGACAGAGACGATAGCGGCAATTATGAGAACCCATCGGTTAAAGAAACGGACTGAACAAAGAAAGTACCTATTGAAGATGAAACCCAGATGTTATTGGCCTCAATCTATACCCACCCTACCTGTGGAGTCCCGTTAGAACCCCACCCAAATGCAACCACCACTTCACAATCCTCTACTCCATGTTTAAATCCATATAATTAACCAAAACGATCATTTTATACATTTCCTATATCTAATCCTTAGCCTGAGAAGATATATTTACGTTAGAGACTGCTTACTTAACAAAAAAAAAAAACAAAAGTATTTGTTTATATAACTGGCGATAATAAAAGATAATTAAATAATAAAGCGAAAAAGTGATATTTACGTTACATTGGTTTGTTGTAAGTTATTGTATAAATTAATTCAGCTTTTTCTTCTTAATAGATGTTTTAATATGAATGCAATTTAAATTAAATTATGTAGCAAAGAATTTAAGTAAACCTTGTGGGATTTCTGCTCAACGCAAATCTAAACTAATGATACTGTTGAAGTTGCCACAAGCAACTAACGCCGCACGGTATGCAGCAAATTAACCACTTTCTGATGTCCAGTTGATCCAGCGAACACCACCGAGCAAAGAGTGCGCCGCACAGAGGGTTGAAATATGCGACACGAAGAAAGGAACACCCGATATGTATGGGTGCCCCTCAATGAAGGCACAAGAAGTGAAGGAGTGCCCCTCATAGATACGTGAAAATCACGAAAAGAACGCTACCCAGTAGTGTTTCCAATCGCTGTTAGTTTGCAGCGAGTCGCAAGGCAAGCGGGAGCTTCCCTCCGCACGTGGCGAAAGATCCAGCAGCGCAAGAAATGTCGCGGTACCGTCGAGATGATTTCCAAACCAAATCTATTCGATTGGGCTGCACGCTGATTTTGGGATATTCACTATTATTCACATGCGGTTGACCGCGTCTTAAAATGCTTACCCGCAGAGAAGTAGAAACAAAATCTACACAATTGGCAGTGTTTATTTATAATGAATAGGGTTTAACCACAGGATGCACGTGGATTAAAATTTTTGTTTTTGGCAAGCTTTTAATTTTTGTCGACTGCACTCAAACACCATCCAGAGAGAAGGGACCGGAAATTGGTTTATCAAAGTGACCATAGTTTGACATGGGCATACGATGAATTTGCATCTCACGATAGAAAAATGGAATTCGCTAAAAATTAGCCAAAACGGATCTTTGCCAGACTGGTTAATTATTAAATAAATCCAGCACGTTCACTTAAGGAACTGTCAACTTGCGACTGGCTCCCACAAGAAACAATCAGGAAAATAATAGAAACAAGATAGAAATACAGTCGGGTGTCCCGATAATAGAATACCCTGTACCATTACAACGCGCGTGCCAAAATTATATGAAAGAAGAAGAAAAGGAAAAATGTACATATAATGCAGATGTCTTCAGTTTTAAGAGCAAGGTTGATAGCTAAGTGGGTAAAACGGCACATGAGTTTTCTGCGTAAGCACACGGTCTGGGTTCGATTCCTGCCGCAAAGAATAAACAAATTTTTGTAATTTAAAGAAATTGATTTATTAATTTATTAATTATTTCTTAGTTATTAAAAAAAATGATTTGCTAATAAGAATCTAATCTTTGTCACGAAAAGCCACTACGGGTAGACTGCAGTTTAGATAGCTGCACCACTAACCAATTGCAAACGGATAATCTTAATTTCATATTAATGTGAACATAACCAAAATGTGTAATGAACGTTTTGATTTATTTGGAGCGCTCTGCCTGGGCTGCTCTTGTATATAAAGAAAAAAGCCTATATCTCTGATATATGGCACGAACGCAATGAAATTTGGGCAATCTGTGTATTTTAACGAAATACATCAATCATTTGAATATGGTTTACATAACTTAATAAATTTGGAAGATATATGGTTTTTTTTTCAAATAGCTCCACCAAAAAGGGGAGTAGCAAAAATTGAAAACAAATTTGATCTGCGTGAAGATATAATAAGTCCCAAAATCCCAAGTTTGGTTTCTCTAGCTTTTATAGTCTCTGAGATCTAGGCGTTTCTACAGACAGACAGACAGACGGACGGACGGGCGGACGAACAGACGGACATGGCTATATTTAGGTCTGTCACGCCTCCTTCTGCCTCTTACAGAAAATTGTACTCGCACAAAATTATAATACCTTTGTACCTTTGGTACAGGGTACCCACTTTTTATTCGGCGAGCTGAAGTTAGCTTCCTTTCTTGTTTTATGATTTAATTACAATCTGCAAAGGTATACAAACTTCGACAAGCCATCCTTTCGTTTCGTTATTTATTTATTATACCCTTGCAGGGTATTATAATTTCAGTCAGAAGTTTGCAACGCAGTGAAGGAGACATCTCCGACCCTATAAAGTATATATATTCTTGATCAAGATGAACAGCCGAGTCGATCTAGCCATGTCCGTCTGTCCGTTTCTACGCAAACTAGTCCCTCAGTTTTAAAGCTATCTGTCCGAACGAGCCGGATCGGACGACTATTCATATAGTTGCCATAGGAACAATCGGAAAATTTTTAGAAAAAAAAATTTTAACTTTGTCAGTTTTCAACATATTTTCATCAAAGTTGAGATTTAGCCGTTTTTTATTAATCCTGAATTTCGGTTTTAATTTCATGAAAATTGGTCGACTATATTCTATAGCTTCCATAGGAACAATAAGGAAAATAAAAGAAAAATCCATAACTTTGTCAGTTTTCAAGATATTTTCACCAAACTTGAAATTTGGCCATTTTATTATTTTTTTTATTATTTAAAAATTTTAGTATTAATTTCATGAAAATCGGCCAACTATATCCTATAGCTGCCATAGACACAATCAGGAAAATTAAAAAAAACAACTTAGCCGATTTTCAAACCATTTTCATCTTTGACAACTAATTATTATTACAGAATTTCGGTGTTAATTTTTTTATATTTCTGCAAGGCTATATAAACTTCGGTGATCCGAAGTTAGCTTCCTTTCTTTTTTTATATTTTTTTTTGTGTACGCGGACAATCGGTGAATTTATGTCAACATATTATAGATGGTGTATATTTAAGTAGCTATTAAAAGCATAAGCTAGCCGTAGAAAGTTTCTATTTTAGTTATACTTATTAATTAATTTTAAAGACAGTTCTTTTAAAGGGATAGAAAGAAACAAACTTTTTAATCAGTCTACCAATAACTTACATACCTGTACATGAACAACTTTTGCTTGACTTCTTAATATATTTATATGCACCGCTTATATTCACAAATGCTTGGTTCAACAACATTTTACGATGTTTACACGGCTAACGCATGTAACTTAACATTGTGGGCTTCAACTACAATTCCACGATCATCATTCATGCATGTACACAACTACACCAAAATACACAAAGATTTTACGGAAATTTCAATAAGTGCTACGCAAAGGTAAGTATAAAGTTTATATTAGCCTTTGTAGTACAATTAAGAAAACAAAATTACCAGAGACCGAACATTTTATGTTATATCGCCTCCATAGGAGTCTTTAATTTAAGGCCAACTGAAGGTTTATATAGAATCCTGTTGATGCCATCTACGCCATAGTGAATATTTTTTAAAAGCTGATAATATCATATAATAATATCATATGTATAACCACAGGATTTAGGGGTATTAAATAAATCTAATTGTCAATCCTAATTGTTTGTATCTCTAATCTTTTCAAGTCCATATATGTATTAAGTTATATAAAGCTAACAATTATGACAATTAACAAAGAGATAACGTAGTGTTTAAGTCAATATATGTATGTATTATCTTTTTAAAATGAAACTCCAATAACTAACGCCAATCCAACACTAACGTGAAAAGGTTTTACAAATACAAATTACTGATTAAACTTAAATGTATAAGAAATTAAAAGTAAATGCCCCGTATATATAAAATTTTATCTAATTTGCAAAACGTAAAAAATACTTGATTTATTTCAGAAGTCTGGAATGACGCTCAATTTAAACATTAAAAATAAAGTTTTGATACAGAATCTTGCGTTTTTTAAGGGTTTGATCAATTTTTGCCAAAGTTTTTTTTTAATACAAAAATACAAGAATATGAGTGTAGCACAGAAGCCATTTTAATATGTTTTATGTTTTGGTAATTCTACCATACTTATGTAAATTAGTTGTGTTTGTGTTTCCTTATATACAAAGTCTTTAGCCTATTTGATAACATTATAGCATTTGTCATACATTTGTCATATTACTAAGATGGAGTTATATTACATCACATTACTTTAAAGTTTGTTTCGTATAAAATGAGTTTGGCATCAAAGCTTAATCCTAGTATTTTAATGAATGTTTTATGTGTGTACTTACCATTAGAATGTGATTTTTCGACTGCTTCTATTAGGGTTTATGGTTGGTATTGTGTTATTAAGTGCATTTAATAATTTTTAAATGTTGTGATGCCATATTGTTTGTATGAACTGTAATTTGGATTTGTGTGATTTTTCATTTGAATCTTTTTAAAAAATTTCCCAGTTGCAGAGTGTAATCAATATTTAGGTTTCAAATTTGTTGGTTTTGGGGAAAGCTGTATTTGAATTGGGAAGTGATCACTTCCGTATGCATAGGGCCTCGCACGTTGTGCATAGGGATATCGGTATTTATAGATGAGAAAAATATTGTGATTGTGACCCATTGTTCAGAACTATGTATTAGATTTTTATTTTTTGATCTTTGGTTGCTCGAAGAAGAATCCCAAAGTAAGTGTCATTCGTTTACATATTCAAGATCGAGTAATTATTATTATTATTAATTACAAAAGTCCTAAAAATCTTGGTCAACAACTTTGTTTTTGGATATTGTATGGATGAAATATTGGATCTGTTTACTATTTTGTGTTGGATAGTGTTTAAGATAAGCAGAACCCTCTGCATCTACCTCTTTGCTAGCTTTGTAAACTTATATCATATTTTTATTTGTGAGGTGAGTGCCTTATAGTGCTATAGTATAATATATATAATTGATTTTTTTTTTAAATTTTGATCAGCAAATAGAAATACTGAAGCTTAGTTAGTAGGGTTTACTATTATCACTGTTCAACATCTCCTCCGGTACTATACGTATCAGAGAGTGTTGAGTTATTTTGGCGTTATTCTTTTTTTACGCGAGTTGAATTTCTTCTATTAGCATACATACATTTGATATTGGACCTGACGATAAAAGGATTATCATATTCTCGAGTTATTGCATTTGTTTTTGGTAGCAGGTTGTCAGTATTTATTTAAAAATAAGAAACATTAACAAAAAACGAGCCAATTTGAACAGCCACAAAAGCCTTTTATTATCAGCCATTACATAAAGCTATCATGACGAATTTCATGAACTGGCCAGGGATGTCCTTCGAGGACCTAAATAATTATGTGCCAGCCGCGAGGCTGTCTAGCATCCAGCAGGATTTCTTACCACTGCATTGGGACGACCTGTTTAAGAAAGTTTAATGAAAACGGTTCCGCTGAACGCATTAGGCAAGCAATACTACTTATATTTTTATATTTATTTTCTAAATTATATATATTTTACTGTTATTCAAAAACGCCATGTTGCGATTCTGGTAATAATCGACTGGCTTTGATCACTAGGCCCCTGAAACATAACAGCTATAATTTTGAAGCACTTCATCAATAATTCATTAAAAATTTAGACAGCTGCTGTATCAGAAACTCTCACGCGATAATTGGAATTGAAAAAATTTACTTTTTTCCTAACACCTAAACAAGAAAGGATGCAAACTTCGGCTCGACATGTTTTGTATAACCTTGCGGATTTCAATTGAATCATAAATTTAAAACTAAATTCTGGAAAATTTTAAATAGGCCCAATCTTAAATTAGATTAAAATATGATGAAAAAATAGATGGACATACAGTCTGGCGTCCCGACAGTAGAATACCCTGTACCATTACAACGCGCGTGTCAAAATTATATGAAAGAAGGAGATAAGAAAAACGGAAAGAAATGTACATATAATGCAAATCTCTTTCACTTAAAGAGCAAGGTCGATAGCTCAGTGGGTAAAACTGCATGTATGTTTTGTGTGTAAGCCAATGGTGCGAGTTCAATTTCTGCCACAAGGGGTAAAATTTTTTATTTTTAGTTTTAAAAAATAAGAAGGGTTTTAAATACTATAATTATTTTGATTTACAGGAAAAAATAAAATATTTTTAAAATTATAAAAAAAATCCTCGTTGCAGACGGGAATTGAACCCGTGACAATTTATTTTATTTGACATAAATAACATTTTGGGTTGACTGCAGCTTAGACAACTGCACCACGAACAAATTCAGAATAAGTATTCTTAATTTAATAAAAGTGTGAACATAACCAAAATTTATAATGAACGTTTTGCTTTATTTGGAGCCCTCTGCCTGGGCTGCTCTTGTGTATAAAGTAAAAAGCCTATATCCCCGCTATTTATGGCACGATCGCAATGAAATACAATATGTGTATGATGAAATGCAATATGTGTATATCGGCCAAATATAATCTATAGCTGCCATAGGAATAATCAGGGAAATAAAAGAAAAAATCATAACTTCGCTGATTTTCTACATAAATAAATTCATCAAATTTGGGATTTGTCCATTTTTTATTATTACAGAATTTCGGTTTTAATTTTTTGATTAAATTGGCAATCTGCAAGGGTATACAAAACTTCCGTAAGAATTCTTCTTGTTAATGTTGATTCGGTTGGTTCATCTGCCATTTCGTTTTCTTTTATGTTACTGTGGCCTGGAGTTTATAGTATTTTGATTTTCGGAAAATTATAAGTTATGATCAATCGAATGAGTGCTGGGTATGCGTTGCTGTTGAGTGGGTTTTGTATGGCTTGAATTGCTCCAAGTGAATCAGAATTTAATTTTTATTAATAATTTTGTTGCTTCGAGGATTCTTAAGATTTTAGCTGTTTGTTCTGATGCGTACGGACATAGGATTCCGTGGGCTATGGTTTAGTTTTCTGTGGTGATTGCGTATGTTGTTTTAGAGTCTTGCTGAGTCTTGGTGTATGTACAGTTTTTTTTTGTTGTTAAACATTTAAGAAATTAATAATTCAAATGAATAAATAAAATTATTTTATTTTAGTTAAAACATCAATTAACTAATCTGGTTTAATTTTTGTTGGTTTCTCGTCTGGTTTAAAAGTTTAGATAGATCAGTTTTAGCTTAAAAAAATTAGGTGGGTTAAATAAGCTGTAAGCCACTGTATAAAAATTTGTAATTTTTTAATACGTTTTCTTTTTGTTGAATATTTTTTAATATGTTTAAGATGGGGAGTTGGCTATGTTGTACCGAGAGCTCGCAAGATAGGTATAAGTGGTGAGGCTATCCTGGTAGCCTCCAATTAGAGCTGAGCTCCGTTTTGGTCCACACCCTCGATGGTATATTCGGCGCCTTCACTTTAGTACCAGCTCGTGTCGTTCAGGTATCCTAGGATGGCATTCACTGATTGCCGCCCCACAAATTATATTTGGCAAATATTTTTTATTTTTCGTAATAAATGCATGAACTCAAATTCTGCTTCATCCCTCTTTCTATCTCTTGGTTTTCACTCAGATCCGAGTGAATAAGTTTCAGTGCCTCTCCGCTCCCAGAACGTTTTGGCTTGCCATTCCCTGTTCACCGGAATTGAAACGTACCGATTCTAAGAAACGTAACATCTGCGTATTCTCTCCGAAACAATTCCAATGGTCAAAACGGTTGACCGTTTTGTGCTAGCTCTGGTTGTAACTGTGTGAATATGTATTCATTATTTTGTAAGGCAGTTGCCAGGCTGGTTTAATTAGTAGACTTTTTTTGGTTTTTAGGGTTTTTGTAGTTTATTGCATGTTGAATTGAGATCCAAATAAATACATACTTCGAATACATTCGAGTGCTGGCCAGAAAAAAAAACCAAAGAGAAGTCAATATTGGATATTTTCATACATTCGGAGCATACATACTTATGAAAAGCAAACTATAAACTTTTTGTCCTTTTAATAAATAGTGATAAATGTTACGGTCTTTGGTAACTATTTAAGTAAAATGCTAAAGATATGTATTGGAGCTTTATAATTTTATGAAATATATATAATAAAATATAGTTTTAAACATATTAAAGTATTTTTAAGTAAAAAGTAAGTAAGCATGTACATTTATTGTTTATATTTGTATTTCACGCTTCTTTTATTTTAATATACACTTTATTTCCTTATTATCTGATACAATTATCCTTCACTATCAGTGGGCTATCTTATGAGCCGGTAACGCGTCAAATCGGTGGGGCTCACCCTATTCTAGATACATCTGCAGCGTCGGCGGTAGAACCTCTGCCGCAGAATCCACGAACGCAAAGACAGGGAAAACTGCCAAAAGGGAACCGGAAAAATGAAACGTCTGTAACACCACCTAAGATGAATCGCCTTCTTGGCAGCGTACCTAAATCGCCACCACGATGGCCGATTCGACCTGGAGTAATGTTGCACGTAAGCAACGATACGAAAGAAAATCTGACTGTAAATCGTATGACAATAAAACCAAATTCCCTTGGAAATGAAGGAAGAGGAGATCAGTTGATGGTAAAATTGGCGGACGTGCTTAACGACACCCAAACCGCCTTGAATAGTAATCTTCTAGTACTATCACAAAGCAGACATACTGGATTAACTCCACTTTCGGTCCCGCATCAACAGCTTGCATGTTTGCCTCTGACAAATGAATCAGGATGCGTATCAAATGCACCAGGTGTTTTGGCACATTTGTCCTCCAAAATCGACGAGCCTTCTACCTATACTAAATGGGAACGTATGCTGGCATTGGTTTTCAAAAGGGAGCGAAAGCAATCCGGGGATTATACTCGGGATAGTCAGAGTAGCCATGTGGGACTTTTGCAGTCTATTTGGCGTGGTCGTGCATATAATAAAAACAAATTGAAAGTTGGAGTTCACCATCGTCTAAGGGGGATACGGTGCAGTGGAAGTGGTATAGTATTTTTTAATCCCTATTGTTTAAAAACAATTATTTTAATTAATTTTTCTTTTATTTTTATTTGTATGTTTCATGCCACGCAACATAATACCCAATTATATAGTAACGTACAAAAAGGACCCACAAAAAAAAGCTTATAATCATCGCATCACAAAAGCAGAGCTTTTAGCAGAACCCCCTATTACTATCAATACAAACAATAATCAATCAGATGCTCATTCAAAGTTTCAATTGGCTCCATCATACAATCAAACGAAAGCAAAATATTTCGAAGCTGGTAGAAATGAAAATCTTTCCGAAGAAGTAAAGGAAAGCACCTCTAATATTGACGAGGATGCTATTGAAACTGGCGCCGTGCAATATAATCGCTTAAATTACTTAACTTCATTACGAAATGTGAAACAACTGATTCCATTAAAAGGACAACGTTCTCTTAGCAGTTTGCCTGTCACTATAAATGCCAACTGCATACATTTTTCCCCCAGCTCAAAGTCAACCCCACCCATCACGGTCAAAGATGTGCAATGTAAGAATTTATTTTAAAAGTAATAATTGAAACACGTCTATGCACTTTATATTCAGTTTTATACTTTCTTTTATTATTTTTAATAAATAGCAATACTAATATAATTTAATAATTTGTCCACTATCTATGTATACCATTTTATTACATCTAGTATTTATAGAATTTGCTAACTCGAAGTCATCACAGTCATTTTTAAATCTCCCGTTTCTTCTATCCCTTGCATACGACATATGTAAGTTAGCTCCAAACCGTATAAATTTGCCAGTCGACAAAAAAAGTTGTCGTTTTTAAAATAATTTTTTTGTATTAATTTTGAAGAGACTATGGCGCTTTCAACTTGAAAGTTCCAACCGTTTTAGAATCAGGTGAAACAAAATTAAATTAAACAAAATTAAAAATATGTGGATTGAAGATAATACTTAACAAGAAAAGAAGCTACTTTTGGATTATATAAATAAATTCCCCACAAATTCGGTTTTAAAAATGTACAGTTCTAGAGAAATGTAGCCATTTTGTATTATTCAAGAATTACTGTTTTAATTTTATGCAAATCTTATGATTACGTACATACTATTTACATACGTACATATTTAAACAATCATACGATTTGCATAATATTAATATTCTGGAATAATACAAAATGTCAACATTTCTCTAATGTTACAGCTGTTCAGTTACATGATTGAATGAGTGCGAGAAACACAATGAAGTGAATGAGTCCTATTGTGAGTGCGTGTTGTGTTTCATAGAGAATGACATGTTGCTTAATGAGTGAGAATAAATAAAGCACAAAACGGATTGACAAATTTGGGAAAGCGAAGAAAAGTCGAGTCACTAAAATTTTTGACGTATAACATATGCATTCTTTGCTTTCATTTCATGTGATTTCCTTAAAGAAAGCAGACGTGCAAAACGTGAAAAACTACATTGACTTTCGTATTATTTCCTTACGCACTACAAGACCCCTACAATTAAAAGACCGATTTAGTAAAACCGAAACCGAAAAAACCGAATGCATTCAATATGCAAACCTAGTATTCTACGACTTCGCACTCATTCAATTCGTTTTTTTTTCGTTTATACATATGTTGTGCGTCCGAGCCTAACCGGAACTTACACACTCAATCTCATTGAGCATTCATTCATAGCATTTCTATTAAAGCATTTCGAGCATTGTTCATTCGAATTTTGTTTTTTTGCAACTCCAGACCTTTAATATACAATAAAACGATTTACATAAAATAAAAGCGAAATTCTAGTATAATACAATGTCTTAAAATAGTTGGAAATAGGTTAAAATAAAATTATAATTTTATTTGTAATTTTTGTTCTACAAATTATCCGATCGTTCCTATGGTATACAGTCGTTCGATTTGGCCCGATGGGCTAGATCGACTATACTGTTAATACATCATCAAGCTAGATAAATATATATATACTAGGGTCAAAATCGATTACCATACTGCATTACAACTTAAAATATCAATTATAATATCCTGCAAGGGTAAAATTAAATGTTTTTATACCCTTGCAGGGTATTATAATTTTAGCCAAAAGTTTGCAACGCAGTGAAGGATACATCTCCGACCCTATAAAGTATATATATTCTTGAACAGGATCAACAGCCGAGTCGATCTAGCCATGTCTGTCTGTTCGTTCGTCTGTCCGTCCGTCTGTCCGACTGTCCGTCCGTCTGTCCGTCCGTCCGATTATACGCGAACTGGTCCCTCAGTTTTGAAGCTATCTAAATAAAACTTTGCAGTTAGTCTTCTATATACTCTTACTCCAACATATGTCGGAACGGGCCAGATCGGACGACTATATCATATAGCTGTCATAGTAACAATCGGAAAATTTTTCGAAAAAAAAATTATAACTCTGTCAGTTTTCAAGATATTTTAACCAAATTTGATATTTGGCCATCTTATATTAGTTCAGAATTTCGGTTTTAATTTCATGAATATCGGTTGACTTTATTTTATAGCTTCCATAGAAACAATCAGGAAAATAAAAAAATCCATAACTTAGCCGTGTTTCAAACCATTTTCATCAAATTTGAGATTTGGCAACTAATTATTATTCCCGATTTTCGGGTTTAATTTTCTGACTTAATTCTGCAAGGGTATACAAACTTCGGTGAGCCGAAGTTAGCTTCCTTTCTTGTTTTTATTAAATGTTCTTTAATTAATAATAGTTTTTATTATAATTAATAAGAACATAATTTTATAGAAAGTGATTTTATGTTTTATTAAAACGTAACAACAATAAAGATTCTTTTAATGTGTGGTTATACAGCATTTCAATTACTAAATAAAACATAGCCGATTCGCTAATATATGTAATACATTTTAACAATAAATTATATTGGAGTATACCTTAATATTGCTTTTAAAATAAATAAAAAGTTAAAATCGAAAAACCGCTCACACTAACGTTTGAAAATCTTTAAGGATTTAACCAAAATCATACAAAAACAAGTAAGAAAGCTACAGTCGAGAGAGCTCGGCTGTTGATGCTGATCAAGAATATATATACTTTATAGGGTCGGAGATGCCTCCTTCTACGTGTTACATACATTTCCTGCCGGCACAAAGTTATAATACCCTTCTACCCTATGGGTAGCGGGTATAAAAATTGTCGCCATTTAACATACTCTCGGGCTGACCACTTATGTATGTAGAGCATTTACATATAAGTACATATAAATAAGAATTTAGTTGAACATTAATTAATTCCTATAATTAATTTTTATTAATTTCTATAAACGCCCGTATTCTTACATATACCGCAATATAATGAGAATACTAGTAGTAACCAGAAAATAGTAGCAATCAAGTAAGTCGTTTATATACGTACATATGTATTTAAAAATTGTAACTAGGTTTAAAAATATTCAACAATGTTGTTTGCATGTTAGTGTTTAATATGTTAAGATTACATATACCTTGATATGAAATAAGTATCTAGTTTTAGAAATATGATAATATTTTACAATTTATTTTTCTAATTTGTAAAATTATTTTTCTTATTTTCTTTTCCTCATTTGCTTCCAATATAAAATAAAAAAATTCGTGGGTTTATAATATCGTCATGATCAATAATTGACCGATAATTGAATAATCACCAATCCGTACCGTGTATGTTTTATATAGTACACGACAAGTCGTCTTCACTGGGGGAACCATTGACGGAACCTGGAGAGTATGAGAATCTTCCGTTTCATGGGCTGCAAACGGCACCTAACAAGGTACAGTTATTATATGACAGCTTACTTGCACTTCACAGAAAAATCATCATTTATTAAGCTCAATTATACTAAGAAAACATATTCAATTTTATAAAGATTTTTTTACATAATTATGCATATAGTTCTAATATGTACCTATGTTTTCCTTTTTTCATTATACATTACATTTACAATTTAATCTTCTAATAACGTACTATAAATAAATATACATAATCTAATTTAGGTATGCTTTTTTACTTCTCAAATCATAATTTGAAAATAGATTAGTGGTTAGTCTTAAGCCAACCACTAAAATCTAAACCTAGTTTCGCTTTAGACAATATTAATTTTATCTATATAACTTTTCTTTAACTTCGTTTTGACAAGTGACATAAAAAAGGACTAAAATTATGATACCAAAGGACAACAAACAATTTATAAGAATATACAATTGTATAATTTATATGTTTAAATAGTCAATTCTGTAATAAGTGTTAAATAAGTTTTTAAGATAAAAGTATTTATCTTTAGTTTTAACAGGGATATCATTATTATTGCTAAAATTATTATATATTGTCAAATGTTTCCGGCAGTCAATTGTTGTACCCAATTAACCCATATTTACATCTGTTTACACTATATATATGTATAAATTTCTTAAGGAATTTGGGTGGTCCGATAGGCATCAGAGAAAAAAGGCACTACTATACAAATTAATTACTATTTTTACTTCATATATATTTTAAAAATTTGAATTGGGTCAATTTAGCTCTTTTAATTAAATAATCAACATATTTATGATTATGATCAATTATCTGTCAGAAACCATAATATCGCTTTTAGTCCCCCCAAACAAGGTCTTTTCACAAATCCTAGACTCTGGATGGAGTAATACTGAACACATTTTAACATTTCTCAATATTGCTCTTTAGTATGCCATCTGGATATTATTTGCTATTTATAAAACATTTGTACGATTATTTCTCTCATACTATGCTTTAATATTAATATTAGTAGTTATATGCTGTGATATTACAGCATTTACAGCGGAGGAAAAAATTGCGATATAATTTAGGTCAAACTAAAAGTGTATGGCGCAGACAATAGAATACATCTCTAAATACATATGTTTTTCTATTTGGATGAAGTTTCTTTGTGTTAAAAATTATTTTCATATAAAGGTCTTTTTAGATTTTGACATAGCAATAGAGGTATTATAGTCTTGAACTTACTAAAATGTTTTGAATGAATATAAACATTTTACTACACCAAACAAACTAAAATGACGGATACAGTATTACGCACGATGACTTTATGTAGTGCAGTGTATATACCTGCACTATTTTTATCGAATATCCAAATTTGAGTCTAAGCATTTTAATAAGCTAGCTAAAACTACCCCATTACTAATCACTGCAATTATTCTTATACTTCTATGCATGTTTCATCTATTTCTAACTAACGAATGGTACTAACGCAATGGATTCAAATGACAGTTTTCTACTACCCCTATACATTTTAACAACAACACAAATGGGGAGCACATCGCCCCACGATCTGAGAGACTCCATGGAGATATCAGTAAGCTAACTGTCCTCCACCAGCAACATCAACAGATACCTCAGCATCACTTGACATATAATCAACCCCTATTTGATCAACAAATTGAAAAAAATCATAGTTCGCAGTACATCAAGCACCATCTACCTACTACTTATAAAAATAACCGAAGCCTTAACAAACCATACTCCGCTTATAATGATCTTAAAAATGTAAACAAAGAATTAAGCAATGAAACACAGAATTATTTCAAATGTGAACAACCTATGAATAAGAACATTGAAATACCAGATGATGTCAATCAAGAAATCTCTATGTCAGATGTTCAATTATTAAATGAAAAAGACCAGGATTACCAGCCAACAAATTCCATGTTGCGGCGGACTTTTCTGACATCTAACGTCCGGAATACGTTGTTACTCAATACTAATCCCTTTCTGACTGCAAGAAACAGTAACGAATGCATCACAGTGGGAGAAGAAGAGTTAGAAAGCTCGGTCCATGGAAAATCGATAAAAACCACGTTACTTAGGGACAACCAATTTTACTCGTTAAAATTATTAAGCGCAACCAAGATGAAAAAGAAGGCTTGCAATGCTAATTGCTGTATTGCTTCAACCACGTCTTCGAGGTCTTCAACTAAGTGCACTAAAAAGAATTCTTTTGCTGGCATAAGACACTGTCAAATTGAAACAACTAGCCAACCTACGCGTCACTACGATTACAAGAATGCTACAAATAATACAGACTTCAGTCAGGATGTACTAATTATGGACGGAGGGGGAAGCAACCTATATTCTATTCAGAACTTAGCTTCTGTGCAACTGCATGCGCATTCCAGTGTTAAAGAAAGTACTTCTATTGTCCATAAAAAAAAAAAACACCAACATCGCTATCACCAGAAAAAAAATGATGCTTTAAGTGCGGAAAGTTGTTCGGAATTTCCATTAATGGAGCCCGAGTGTATTAGCATTTATAGAAGTGATTCCGGAATATCCAATAGCTCCTATGAGTCCCAATTACCCACGGCTTTTTCACAGCATCCTCAACATCGAGTACCTAATAATTCATCCTGTGGCTCACTATGTCGCAAACCTGTTAACAGACATTTAGAGGCTCAAAACAGTATACTGCCTCACAGTGACTTGGCCCATCAAATCAAATGGCCCAACGAACCGGCCTTAACCAATAATCAACTTGGAGTCGGTGAACAACTTGCTAATAAGCCGTCATCAGTCTCACTCTGTCTCCCAATATACAGAGGCAGTAAGGCCGACGCGACTATCTTAAAAAGAAAAGCAGCGGTTGAAACAGAATTAAAGACCCCTGAAGCTATAGAATCATATCAAATTGAACACAAACTTATACATTCTGCCTCACCTGTTACTGTAAAGAGTGCAGTTGAGATAACAGCGCCAGCAAAATGCAGGGATGTTTCTAATCATTATAAGGTAGGTGTTAACCAAAATAATACATGCTTTACTTAAGCATTTAAAAATTTTTTTAAAAAGATCAATTGCAATTTAAGGGGTCACACCACTATTTTTTGGCCAAAAAAGGTTTGTGGTTTGGTTTGTTCATCAGGCTTTTTGCTGTGTTTCGCATATGTTTTATTGCCTATGCATGAGTCTGATAATTTTCAATGGAAGGGAACAAGCTCTTTCCGACCCCATAAGTGTTTATATGGTAGGTTTGAAAAACTTTAGCAGTCAAGTCCGTCTGCTAATACGTTTACATGCTCTTTACCATGCAAACTAGGCAAATAAAAATTTCAGATAGACGAGATATCTCGAAAAGAAAAAAATGTTCCGAATTAAAAAAGTACAGTACAGTACTACAGTGCAGTACTATAGTACTATAGTTCTTTAGATGCCTTACCGATCGTTTTGAAAAAAACTTTATTGAAGTAACAACACCTCAAATGTAATAACATATTTGCCTGTTTCCTTAAAATATTTAAAAGCTGGATTCCAGTTCAGAGCATCAAAAATTTTGGAAAAGTATACTTCGGTTTTTAGCTTTGCTATTTTTCTGTAGGCCTGTGTTAACCAATTAAAATTGTAAGGGTATACACACTTCGGCCGAAGCTATATATATATATAATACTAAATACTGTTACAATTTTCTTAATATCATAGCAACTATAATAATACAATCATAATAAATAGCTCAAAGAAGAACAGAATTAGTTTTTTTATTATTTTTTTTTAAGTGTTGGCAATTTGTTTGTTCTATTTTTATTAAAGTGTCGCTTACTTTTTTTGTTAAAAGAAATTTAACTTTTGTTACCTTATTTACTTACATGAATTTTTTGTTGGGATAAACGTGGCACATCACGACATCAACGTTAATACTGCATGCAATTAATTATACAAATTACGGTAGCTGGCTAATAATCCATTTCTAGCAACAAATGGAAATCTTAATGGCGACAGAAATAACCACAAAGGCAAACTCCGGAGACAAACTATCAGTGACCCATACTTGCATATTAAACGACAGTCCTATGGAGCCCTTGCCGCAATGAAATCAACAAGTACGTTAGAGAAACGGCAAATCAAGAACTCCAGGCGTGACGCCACTAGTAGGATCACGGCCAGATCAAATGATGAAAATAATAAACGGTTGCTTGTGCCAAAAACTTTGCCCGTTCAGACACCACAATTAAATTCCATAAGCTACAAGGAAGATTTTCCGGCAGAAATTATTTCGGAGGTCCTGCAAGAACCATTTGGAGGTGTGCACTACGACTGTCTTGTTTCAAGACGGCCAATACGCATGCCGTTGCGAAAACATCACACCTTCCATTTTCAAAACAGTCAAACAACAAACAGTAAGCTACATCAATTACGGCAGCAACTACAATATTATCTTCGAGAAAAAGACAAGTTGGAGACGCAAAACGATTTCTTATATTGTCCGATGCAGCACGTCTTCAAACCAATTTCTCCAATGCCTTCTGTGACATCTTCTATTGAGGAATTAAATACTAAAAAAAAATGCGACTTACCCTTATCTAAAAAAGAATATGACCACTGTTCTATAGAAGTGGATGACGATGAAGATCCTGGTTACAGTTTTTGCGAAGAAGAATGCATTGTAGACAACGACAACAATCCCACCTTGCATAATCTTTAATCATATTCCTCAGCTCCACCCCTAACGATGGAAAATATTAAAAAAGGACAATGCTTATAACAATGCCATAGCATATTGTTTCCACTTTTTTACCCAAAGTTTTTATTAATCAGACCTAAGTAATGCATACAAAGGTATTGTGAATAATATATGTTATATGTATGTATATAAAATAGAAATTAAACTTTATTTGTATAATGATAACAGTAAAAAATATTTCATAATTGCCAATAAAATAACATAAAAATAGAGAGAGGATTAGTTTTACTTATTCGAAGAGAATTTGAATATTATAAAAGACTAGTGGCCTTTTCGCCGCTCCACGCATATAACATAAAACAAACTAAAAAGTACGAGTCTTTTCTTTTCTAATAGTTGTAGTTTATGTTTTATGATTCTGTTACTTACAGAAATAAAGTTTCTGTTTTTCAAATACAAATTTTCGATTTACGTAAAATAATTGTATGATGGATTTTATGCGACTATACGCAAACTAGTCCCTCTACGTTTTGAAGCTATCTGAGTTTTCAAAATATTTGAGGTATTTCCATTCTGTATTATTTTATAATTTCGGTTTTAATATTATGCAAATCGGATGATTATATCATAACGATCCTTAGGTGTAGAGGAAAATGCGAAACTGTGAGTGTATGATAAATCTGTAATTATAATATGGATAGATACCCTGCAGTACCACTTGTCATCAATAGGCTTCTGCGACGTCGGCAGAATCGACGCTCGCAGTCGGCAATCGGGTCGAAGCCGACTCTCTCGCGCTCTCATTAGCTCTCCATTGATGTGTATTGTTGATGAAAAATTTGACATGCGCTGTCGCTCTCTCATACATATAAGCGGGGTGGGTTTTTTAGTTGCGTTTTAACTTCTGAATAAGTTAGGAGTAATACATCTTAGATGACAAAAGTGAAAGTCAAAGTTAAATTGTTTAAAAATTAAATTTGTATTGTGAACGTTTTATTCTTTTTTATTCTTATTCTTGATCAGCATGTGTCTGTCCGTCTCACAGTGTATGATTTTGCCAATTTAGAGCGCATTTATTAAAAAAAAAATATATATATATATTTGGCGTCGATGCGCTTAAAGCTGCACTTTTAGAAATGTTCAACTGTGAGGAAATCACAATCCAAAGAAAATTTAAAATTTTTGCTTTGAAGATAACGATTTTCAAAGTGGAACCTTAGAAATGCATGCAAACTCGCATTGGGCAGCGAGCATCAGTTGACACAGCACAGTGGTCGGGCTTGTATGAAGACGCGGCCAAAAATTCTTCTAGTGGCCATAACGGTTTATGAAATTTACACCAAATCTAAAAAAATATTCTAAGTATACTGTAAAAAAATTGGTTTCATAGCTCGTCTATATCGTATAGCTGCCATGGGAACGATCGGTTCAAAAACGACATCTAGTATAAAAAACTTTTTTGTTTTTTAAGATATCATAACCAATATAACATATTAGGTGTTTTTTGTAGGTTTATATACCCCTACCAATTTTGGATAATATCGGATAACTATATCCTATACCTCCCATACAAAGGATGGTCAAATTTTGAATAAAAATATTTTTTTTCCAATACCTATATTAAATTATTGTCCCCTTAATGAGAAGTTGGTGGAATCTTAGACCCCAAAAATAAAAACAATAAGAAAATAAACAAAATAAAATAATAATAATAACAAAAATAACAAATAAAATAAAACAATAAGATAATAACAAATGAACAGCGCTTAGCAATTTTGTTTTTTTTTGTGCATTGCAGATTTCTTTGGCCAGTTATGAAAGAGTCTGAAGTTAGGAGCAATCGATTTTTCTTGTATAATGCTCTCTAAATTTTTATATATCCTTATTTCTGGATTCGGCAGCTTCTTCAGATAATTCCCCTATGGAAACAAGAGCATGACTTATAATTTCAGGACCGTGGACTAAAACTTTGTGTACTGAAGGTGGGAGGCAATACCATGGATATAATTTGATCAGTAATTTTGCTGTGTCAAGGGCAAAACTTCCAAATTTTTCTGCATTTATTTTATACCCAGATGCCATGCATTGTAATAATATTGCACACCTATTTAAAACATCCTCATCCAATCCAGTTATAGCAGCAGAAAATTTTGAATCGCAAAAAAAATTTTCTTGCCGTATTACCGTCATTCGAAGTTCCACTTCCTCCACTCCTTGGTTGGTCGACATTTAATCCCATTTGGGCGCGGAAGTCAGCTTGTATCTGTATCTTCCTACCTTTAAGGGCTCTTTTATCTTCCGAAGTACAAATTCGCCAAGTTTTTAACTCCAGTCTATCTGCCAGATGTAAGAAATATTCGAAACAACCCAAATTCATAATGTTCCTCGTGATCTTTTTTGCTTAAATATTTTTCCAAGTCATTAATTTCGCTTGGTTTTGCGCCACATATAAAACACTTACAAGTAGACGTTTCGTCCTTGGTTATTGCTTCACATGTATATGGTTCCAGCGCAGATATTTTGTCCCTAAAGTATTTTGCTTCATCTAAAGATAATTGCACTGTTTCTTTTTGGAATTGGAACCTTATCGGTCTGCAATAACGTATGAATGACGGTCGAGGTTTTTTTCAAATTACCTTGTGTTTCTTGGGATAATTTTCTACACGTTGCAATGTGTCATACGAAGTGACAAACAAATTTGAATCATCAATGTTATTATTATATGTTATAGATGCTTTCTGTTTATATTCGGAATGACCAGAATTGCCGTCAAATCCCCACTTGCCAATTAAAATAAGATCAGCCACGCTATCATCACCAATGGACTCAAGTACATCTGCTTGAAGCTCTACTATTCGCAAAGCCGTGTGATCCAACAAGCTTTGTAGTTCAACTTCGGCTACGGATTCGCTGACCTGATATTTTTGAGATATGCCAATGCTTTGACCGCCAGAAGTTTGTCGTAGCTTGGTAGCAAATTAAATGAAGTCTTACTATTAATAAAGCTACGGACAAGCAAAGATTGGTGCTTAGTCATATTTGTATCCAGAAGGAGTGACAATACTTCATCCACATTCAACTCGCTAAACACTGGTTACGAAGAGCTGCACGAACGTAAGATGTTAGCCATAGATTCGTCCGTTTTTGACACCTCAGCTATTCTTCTTCGTTTTGTCCGCTGAGAAGCTCCCTCAAACTCTGTTTTTGGTCGACCACGATCAGACTTTCTGGATGTGGATGGGACACAGATTAAATGAATTGATTCGTTTACATTCAACCAATTAGAGTGGCTTTGGAGAATTGTCAATTTAGTTCGGTTGTATCTTAACCAAAACGTTACAATTCTTTTACTAATGTATCCAATTCTTGTATCTAGTTCAGTCTTGTCAGGAATATAACCATTTTCAAAGATTTTCGCTTCTAGGCCTTTAATCAATTTTTCTTGGTTTTCCCTTTTCGTCGCACCATAAATTAAAAACATAAGATCGTGCAAACACACACTTATAAGACGAACCTATTTAAATTGAATGCAATAAAATAAAAATTAATAGAAGCTATTAATAAATAAACATATGGCTTCGAACAATTGAACACAAGCATGGCAAAAGAAGACAGAGCAAAAAAAAAAACTAATAAATAACAGCAAAACGAACCTAAATATATGTTAACAGGGTATTACATTTTTTTGTTTTTTTTTTTTTTTGTTCTTCCAATGTGAAATATGTTTAAAATATTGTGTTAAAGTTTAACATCGATCATATCAAAGTTAACGAATATATGGTTAGTTAAGCGGAGGCCGTTTGCTGTCAAACACTTGAGCATCAGTAACTTTAAAGCGCTCTTCTGAAAAATTTAATTTTCCAAATCGGTTTACCCGATTACTCAAAATCTACAGCAGTTTTAAAATTTATATGATTTTTTTTTTTTTTTTTTTTATAATTAGGTGTCTTTATTTACATCGGCCCAGGGAGCACTTAATTAAATGTTATGATTACATTGACTGTAAGTTATGTTTGTTTGGATGAGGAGTGTTTATTTTGAAGTGAATTGTTAGAATATGGACTTAGGGAACTCTGAACGGCAAGTCCAGTGGGTGCCATCTATGATAACTTCTGTAACTGATTCTTTAAGTACTTACGTAGTGAATTTTTTTTTTTAAATAATTTTATTATATTTTAAAATTTACAACGTAAATTACGTTTGTTAGTCAAAAAATTTTTGATAAAAATTAAAAAGAAGATTAAAAAAATTAGTTGTAAGTATCTAGGGACACTTATTCTTTAACGAATGCATTATATTTTTTTAAATCGGGTGACTTTGTGGACAGTTAGGATTAACACTGCGAACCATCTTTTTTTGGGGGCGACTCGGGAGATTCTCAATAGCTCCTAAACCTCTATATGTGTTTTAACAGATTCATTTTTTTTTAAATTTCGAAGTTTTATACAATTATATGTTATTATTTAAATCAGCAAACATTAGCCGTTTCGCCACAACAAATGTTTAAAAAGTGGCTCGTTTTTCACAAAATGAACCTTACCCCCACCCCTCCCCCCTCTTAAGGTGTTGTTGGTGTTTTTATCATATAAGGCAAATGGGCAAATTTCGGCAGAATTTTTTTTTCATATTTCGTACCTTTAAAGCCCGACAAACACATTGGTATACAAACGAAGTGTGGATTTTTGTGAGGTCACAACTATAACCTTAGCTAAACACATAAAAGATGTTCAAAATATAGTAAAAACATGTAATTTTCAAATTAATATAATAAAAACAATAAATGTTATTAATATATCAATCAATATCTCAATTTATAGAAAATACCGTCAACTACAAAATCCATAACAAACAATTTTAATTTCAACGCGTAACAATTGATCACACCACTTTGAAGTTCGGTTTTGTTGTGACAAATTCGCGACTGCGCACTGAATGTGAACATTTGTTTACATCTTCAATTCTATTTTTCGAAAGTAGTAAGGTTAATCCAAAAATCTGGTTTACATTTCGTACATTTATTTTGAAATTGTTTTTTTTTTATTTTTGGCCAATGGGCCCGAACACTGTGCACAGCTTAGTCTTTTCAATTGCATCGCGTAATCAGTGAGTGTAGCCTAAAATTATTTTTATCATATTAATTGATCGATTCTTTATCTGTTTTCAATAACAAAAATATTTTTTCTAACTCTAACATTTTTTGTTTTTATTCGAAAAAATACCAAAAAGTAAGATTTTTTATTATGTTTCCCATTTTCGGTGGGAAAAAAATTATATAATTCTATCCCATTCTATTACACCAGAACATACACCATTTTCAGCAATTCATATAGAATCAGTTTCAGTTTCAGAGTAGCGTCGCACAATACCCACGCTAAATGTACGAAAGGCGCCACTGTGCGTCGTCAAAAATTTGAAATAGGTCGTATTAAAAGCGCTGTTCCAGCGCGTCGGGACTTTTTCGGATTAAACTATATGGTTGTTCCCCTTGTGCGCTTTTTAATTTAGCGTACGCAATTGCACTGCTGTTGAAATAAGGGACTATATTTTTGCACTTATGAAGTGAAGCTTTCACCAGGAACGATCCAAGAATATTTTGAACAACTAGATTTAGTCGTCGTCAAAAATTGGAAATAGGTCGTATTAAAAGCGCTGTTCCAGCGCGTCGGGACTTTTTGGATTAAACTATATGGGTGTTCCCCTTGTGCGCTTTTTAATTTAGCGTACGCAATTGCACTGCTTTTGAAATAAGTGACTATATTTTTGCACTTATGAAGTGAAGGTTTCACCAGGAACGATCCAAGAATATCTTGAACAACTAGATTTAGTGTATGTGCGAAGCAACCCAAATATCGAGAACGACTGACTTAAGCTCAAAGTCAAGTACAAAGTGACATGGTTTTGTTAAATAACTGGTGTTTGCCTTTGATGTCCATCCGTCGGTTGTAATGGCACAATAATAATCAAGGCTCAGAGTTGTATGTAGTTCTTCAACCATATCTGAATACATGTTTTTAAGGTATATATCCCGAACTTGATACCGGCAAGGTACTTTGTACTTTGGATCTAATACTTTTAATAAGTATACAAAGCCCACGTTCTCCACTACTGATATTGGCTGAACGTCAGTGGCTGTCATTCTCGCCGCAGTCATATCAATAGTGTGTTTACGGCCCTCGTAAGTCTTTGAGGCCTCGACATACGCAGTTATTTTCGGAATGGGAACTCCAGAATAATCATGTTCTGGGTGTTTCCTTGTGAGGTGGACCTTCAAATTTGATGTGTTTTCGCTGGTGCGGTAGGACTTGGAACATAAATTGCAGTATTTCATTCCTTCGAAACTAAAGTGTTCGTGAACGGTTGCAGCTTTAATCATATCTTCTTAATCGGCGCATAATGTCATCTATATTGTATTATATACTATTCCTTATGTTAAAGAAAACCTGTATAAAAGGTTTTTGGCTTGTTGGCAATGCCGCTGCGACGTCGTCGTCTTGTGAAATTGTATTCAGTGTCAAAAAGACTTTACAACTGGAGAGAATAAAATTCATACAGTCTACACAACTCGCTCTTATTTCAGACCATATTGTAGGTGCTTCGTTTTGGATTCGTTAAAGGCCGTGCCAGGCTCAAGGCCAACATCACACGTTGTCTCTCATGGGCTGAGCAAGCGGATTCACCAACACAGGCAGAGATCACCACACGCATACAACTTCTCCACGAAGTTTGGAAGGAATTCAACCAATTTGGCGACAGCATTGCTCTTCACGAGGGAGTGGAAGGGTACGTCGATCCGGAGATCGATAATGCGGTATACGAAGAGAAGTACCTAAGGGCAAACGCAATTCTCAAGGAAAAAAGTGATGCTCTACAATTGAATACATCTGCAAGCATTGCGAGTGGCAGCAACGTTTTGCATTCCAACGGCGACGCAATTGTGAATTTTCTACAGCAAAACCAACAACTATTTGAGCGTCTCGCCGCAAATCAGGCTAGTTCGAGTACCTCGATTCATGGTGGTGGTGACGTCAGTTTAGCGAATTCAATTTCGGTACTCACGGCGAATTCCAATCTGAGTAAATTGCCGAAAATTCAAATTAAGCGGTTCTCTGGCAACTACACAGAGTGGCCCTCCTTTCAAGACAAATATGAAAGTACAAACAAACAAAGTAACAAACAGCATTTGTCCAACACGCAGAAGTTCCATCACTTAAAAACACTACTCGTTGATGAGGCTGCCAACTTGGTTCGACATTTGGCAATTACAGACACAGCTTACACCACAGCTTGGGAACGACTTAAGGAACAATACAATCGCCCACGGCACATAGTTAACTAATTTTTGGAGCAGTTTACGAGCCTACCAACTACTACAAAGGTAGATGCATCAATTCTACGGAAGGTATCAGACGGAGCAAAACGAAATTGTTCGCGGATTGGATGTGGTCAACCAAATGGGACGCGATCACACCCTGTATAGCTGTCAGCAGTTCTTGCACATGTCCGGGATGCAGAGGCGATCCTTCGTGAAGGAGAAATCACTGTGCTACAACTGCTTGCGACCTGGTCATGGAGTTAGCAAGTGCAAGTCTACATACAAATGTAGGCAATGCAAGGGAAATCATCACTCACTTCTACATATCCGCCCGACAATACTTCGGTGACGCTTAGTCATCTCGCCCAAGGAGATAACACTCAATCGGTTGTATGTGCACTGGGCACTGCAAAATCTGAAAAGGAAATGCAACTGCCATGGTTCGTGTACAAAACGCAAAGGGTGACCACGTAACATGCCGTCTCTTACTGGATACGGGCTCAGAACTTTCATACGTATCCGAACGTTGCATTCAAGCTCTCGGATTGACACGGTCGGCATCACGTATCTTGGTCACAGGAATATCTTCGGTGAAAGCAGACACGACAAGGGGATGCAGCACCTTGCATATCAAGTCTCGTATCTCCGAGGATCATTTGGTTGTCTACGCTCAAGTGCTAGGCAGAATCACTGGAACGACAAAACATCGATGCATCGGCACTCGAGGTGTTCAAGGATCTGAGTTGACGGATACACAATTCAACACAAACTCGCCTGTTGACACCCTATTGGGAAGCGAACACGTTTGGTCAGTGTTTACAGGACGAAAGATGTACGACAACAAGGGTAATCTGATCGCCATTTCATCGGTATTTGGGTGGGCTATAACCTCACTCATCACACCCAATCCAAGCAACGCTGTTTCACTAACAACAAACGTTGATATAGGCGCCACTCTACAGAAGTTTTGGGAATTGAAAAACTTTCATAGCAGCGCAAAATCGGAACCAGAACATGATCAAGTCGAGAAGCACTTTCTCGCCACTCAGTCGCGATGAAAACGGGAAGTATATCGTAGAACTTCCATTCAACACCGATACCCCCGAATTCGGAGAAACGCTACAAGGAGCGGTAAAACGCTTTAGATCGGATGAGCGATGGCTAAAGCAGAATGAGCATCTACGTAAACAGTACGTATACTTTATGCATGAGTATATAAGTCTGGGGCACATGCGTGAGGTGCCGCCTAAGGAAAACGCTACTGGAAATCAGTTTTATCTACCACACCATCCAGTAATGGGTCGAAAGTTACGAGATGTTTTCGATGGTTCATTTCGCGACGCCAACGGTAAGACTTTAAATGACACCCTTTTCACAAGGCCCAGTATACAGCGTGATCTGTTCGCGGTGTGCCTCGGTTTTTGAATGTACAGATATGCCTTCTCAGCGGACATCGTAACAACGACAACGAAAAGCGCCGCAATTTTCAGAAAATCGTTTGGAGAGAGGATCCATCCGATCCCATAAAGCATTTTCAATTGTGCACTCTTACCTACGGAACTTTATGCGCACCATTCCTGGCAGTGCGAGTGCTTGAACAACTTGCTGTCGATCATCAAGAGGAATTCCCGACTGCTTCGAAAATCCTGCTGGAGGATTTTTATGTCGATGACGTTCTTACTGGGTCAAACAATGAGGATAAACTGCTTCGAAACCGATACGAGCTAATTCAGTTAATGTCTCGCGCAAACCTTGAACTCGGGAAATGGGTATCCAACACACCATTTATACAAACGGATGACAACGACACACAATCGGCGCACACAACACCGGTGAAGGTTTTAGGACTGTACTGGCATCCTGGGAAAGCAACTCTAACGTACAACGTCGGTCTAGCTGCAAGTCCTATTGGATCCTCTCGGGTTATTCGCACCCGTTGTTATCCAATTTAAAATTCTGTTTCAAAAGCTCTGGCTTGGATTGGGATGACCCGCTCCCAACGAAACTGGCGAACAACTGGCTGAGGTGGAGAGCAGATCTGGACACTCTTCAACAATTCCAACTTCCACGATTTGTTGCCAACCACCCGGACAACTTCGAACTGCACGGATTATCTGACGCATCAACCAAGGCGTACGCTGCTGTGGTGTACAGCAGAGTCACAAGTGACGATGGCTCTATCTCGGTGTCCATTGTGGCTGCATAAACACGAGTGGCTCCACTGAAGCAACAATTCTTGCCAAGTCTGGAACTCTGCGCGGCACTTCTTCTAAGCCAACTAATACGCTCGATCACATCTGGATTACGCCACAAGAACATAACTGTTTTTGGCTGGTCCGACTCTTTAATAGTGCTCTCCTGGTTATCGTATGCCCCAGCCCATCTCAAGACATTTGTTGGAAACAGAACCTCGGAAATCCTTGACATCATTCCAAGGAGTGGTTGGCGTCACATAGACTCCAAAACAAACCCAGCTGACTGTGCGTCCAGAGGACTGATGGCTGTTGAGCTCATTGACTTCCAGTTGTGGTGGAATGGGCCTCCATGGCTACGGAACAAGTATGAATACATGGTCAAGTTGAACGATTCACGATTCGGTTTATCTCTTACAGATAAAACGCATACAAGGAGAAGTCAAATCCAACTGTTTGATTACACTGGCTGAAGCAACTCAAATTCATCCACTTAACGAACTAATCGCACGAGTGTCTTCCTGGCTTAAGCTTGTACACATCATCGGCGACGTGATGCGATTTATTCAACGAACACGAAGTCCATCCCGCGAAAGGGTATCTAGCGCCCTTACATTCGACGAGAACAAGGCGGCAAGGATTCTTTGCATAAAGCACGCACAAGGTTGTTTCAAAGACGAGTATCAGTTGCTCCTCGCTAAGAAACCACTAAGGAACCGATCACAGCTGATTAAACTAGCACCAATTATCGACGAACACAGTTTGCTGAGGGTAGGCGGACGACTTCACCACTCGCAGTTGCCAAGGGATGCAAAACACCCAGTTTTGCTACCGAAAACACATCGATCTCCAAGCTAATTCTGGAGCACGAGCACAGTGAACCTCCACCCGGGCGTTTCCTCGCTCTTTGTTATGGTTCGGCAAAAATTCTAGATATTTGGAGTACGTAACCTTATTCGCAAAGTCACACACGATTGCTTAGCTTGCTTTCGTCAACGCTACAACACATCCCAGCAACATATGGCTAATTTACCCAGCGTTCGCATTACACAAGCGCTTCCATTTGTGTATACTGGTTGCGACTATGCAGGACCAATTCTTCTGAAGGATGCAAAAGTTCGGAAGCCTCGTATCAGAAAGGGCTACATATGCCTATTTGTTTGCATGGTCACCAATGGCACAAACTTTATTGGAGCTAAACGATCCCTCGACGAGATGCAAGAATTTCTTAATTCTCAGAAACACAAGGACATTGTAACTCTAGCGGATGATGGTATCGAATGGGTACTTATTCGTCCGAGAGCCCCTCATTGGGGAGGAAAGTGGGAGTCGACAGTCCGCAGTGTCAAGCTACATCTTCGCAGAATCAGTGGAAACTCCACGCTCACCTTTGAGCAGATGCGTACCCTTCTCGCACAAATAAGTGCAGTGATGAATTCACGCCCTTTGTGCCACACGCCGGATACCGAAACCACCTACTTATCACCCGCCCACTTCTTAATCGGGCGACCATTAACAACAGTTCCAGATTCCGATGTGACTCACATCCCAGTGGGCCGATTAGGATATTGGCAAAGCATCCAGTCTATGCTCCAAAGATTCTGGAAGAAGTGGCATTAGGAGTATCTGACTACTCTGCAACAACAGCCAAAATGGACTACTTCAACTCACAACATCTCGACCGGTGATGTAGTGCTCGTAAAGGAGTCCAATTCACCACCGGCATCTTGGCACATCGCACGGGTTTTGGAAGCCTATCCAGGGAAAGATAACCTCGTTCGAGCAGTCAAATTGAAGACCCCGACAGGAGAGATAACCAGACCGATCACAAAAATTGCTGTATTGCCCCATTCAGAAACTGTGTTTCAGGGCGGGCCGGGATGTTTGTAAACGGTTGCAGCTCTCTATTATATTGTATACTATTCCTTATGTAAAAGAAAACCTGTATAAAAGGTTTTTGGCTTGTTGGCAATGCCGCTGCGACGGCGTCGTCTTGTGAAATTGTATTCAGTGTCAAAAAAACTTCACAACTGGAGAGAATAAAATTCATACAGTCCACACAACTCGCTCCTATTTCAGACCATAAGGCTTTCTTAACTTTTATCGACGCCGCTGCACAAACGGTGTTGTTGTTGTTATCTAAAAGTAATATTGCTCGGAATATACGTAACACAACGAATAAAATTAATTTATCTCTCTTTGCGTCCTAAAACTTGCCCAGTTTTAATTTATTTATCACTTCGTAAATTTTTTTAAATTTTTTTTTAGCTCCACTTTTTATGTAGTGATGGTCCAACGCGATATATCAATGGTGGAAAAAAACAATAGAGGTATCGAGCACCACAGCCACCATCGATACTATCGATGGTTTTACAGCACTACTGTGACCCATCGCAGTGGGACGATTTCAACTGATTTACCAAACGAATCTAGGAACACTAGCAGGACTTTGTTCCCTTGCTTGGAACTCAGGGTCCCACAAAGTCTGCGCATAGTACGTGTAAGGGTTCGTCGACCTTTCGCGTGAACATATTTCCAGCCGGCTTCTACTGGCTCACCTCGAATTTCTAGCAGCTTGTGCATTGCCTTACGTATTTGTCTAGTGCATCCGCAACCAGGTTCTGCGTCCCGCGTTGATATCGTATTGGAGTTCTTGCAATTTAAATATCCACTGATCAATCTTTCCCGTTGGGTTGTCAATAAAATTTAGCAACTTGAGTGAATGGTGATCTGTGAGTACTTTGAAGCGGTACATTTAGATGTAGCAGCGCATTTTGCGGATAGGCCACACTATAGCAAACCATTCCTTCTCCGTGACGGAGCCGCTCAGCGGTGTTCAGCCGGCGGCTGGCATAAACAATTTATGGCTCCTGCGTGTCGATGATCTGTGTGAGTACTGCTCCAATACAATCTTGGCGAGTATCGGTGCCTCCGTTAGTCTTTTAGCCCTTGAGAAGCTTGATCCTGCTTTACCGTTCATTCCCATTTCCGATCCTTCTTTAGTAGCGAAGTCATCGTCTTGACTAAGTCGGCGAAGTTTTTAGGGTGCGCTCGTGGAGCGGTTTCAGTGTGCAACCATTCGGTGTGTCTGTGTTGAGTGCTTTGTGAAACGGCTTCAGTATATGCCATAGACATTTGCATGGCATCATACACAACATATTTTAAACTGAATGTATTCGAATGGAATTGATTTGAGTGATACGTGTACATAATAAAACAAACTTGTATGAATATAAGTGTGAGTTAAATTTTGGAGACTAGGACAATATTTAAAAGGAGTGGGAATGAATTATTATGCATGAAATCGAATGAAAACTTTGAAACATCTAAAAATTTCGAGTTATCAGAGTAATTCAAATACATGTTTTTCGTTTGTTACTGTGATTTAAAATCGAATTATTTTTGAACCGTGTTTTTTTTTCAATGTATTCGAATTAAGTCATTCAGTCACTTCGTTTTCTGTCACTTTGAAAATTATATATTCGAATGGCGAATTTCGCCAATTCATGCAGTTGTCTAGGGTGCATCCATGCGATGTTTTTGTGTATATTGTGCTTGTGGAGCGACTTTTAATGCAACCATGCAATGAGTCGGTGTAGGATTCTCTCCTGCGGCGGCTTCGGCGTATTGTGTTTTCGATGTTCTGTCTGTGCTGCCCTGTGCTCCGCGTGTAAGTCCTCATGGGTCTGACCAGCTATGCCTCTGCATTGCAGCTTGGCTCCGCTGTACCATAGGAAGTCCATGCCGAGCAAAAGATCGTCCAGTACTGGTAGTCAGGCATCAATTCCTCGTGAAAATCCGTATGACAAGGTCGAACCATCCGTGAACCGTCCATTCGCTTTCTGAAGGTGTGCGAGTTACAGTCCATTGACCGAGGAAAAAAAGAAGGTCTCATATGGGAGTAAGATTTTAGAAGGAAGCTTACGACTGTGTTGTGTGGAGAACAGAATAAGACTGAATATTTATTACAAAAAGTATGTACGTATTTGTATGTATGAGTTTATGTATGAGTGTACAAGAAAGTTGGCGATGTTGTTGCACTAGGCGTGCAGTTGCCGGACCTGCGTTGTTTCCATGTAGCCGGAGAGAGGGACATTTTAACTCCTCCCCCCAGTCCGAAAAGAAGGCTAAGAGGGGCAATGTTGTACGCCACGAACTCCGACAATTTTTTGAATTTAACAATTTTTTATAAAATAATGAGTGTCTTATTGTCAAACATGAGTGTTGTGTTGGAGATATAAAGTGTGTTCATCTGATGCTAACGTTACATTTTGATTACTTAGTAAGTTACAATTTAAGGATAATGTTTAGATTAGTGGCTAAATGCCATCAATTATGTGGTCTAATAGTGTGTCGGTGTTAGTGTGTGTTGCTTCTTAACTGTTTTCCTAATTTTTTGTTTTGGTACTTTTTGACCTCTAGTTGTTAGCAAGGTTACGCCACTGGCTCTATCTACTTTGTGCTGTGAAAATCTCGGTGTCATCTTGTTTCTTGTTTCTACGGTTGTGAAGCGATTGATATAATTTGTGGGTCTTCGTTTATGTTCAAGTTTGGCTTAAATTTGCTAAGTGCATCAACGACTACATTTTACGACCCTTTTTTGCATTCGATAGTTTTCCATCGAAGTAGTTTGGGATTCTGACCTTCAAGATTTTTTACCCAGATTAACGGCTTATGATCAGTGACTGACACTAAAGAGACTCATAGGTCTATGAGCTAGCAATCGTTTTCTATCGCAGAATAGCGTATTTCCGTGATATGGGTCTGTCATTTTTGTCTGGGCCTTGTGACAACACAGAGCCTAATTAATCGAATAATTACTTGCGTCTGTGGTCAACGTGAACGGGTTGTTAAAATCAGGGTATATGAGTATAGGATCATTAGCAAGAAGATCTTTCGACGTTTCGACTACTTGTTTAAATTCATCATCTATTATAGATTTATTTCCTTTTAACTATCTTGTCATGGGTTTAGTTATTTTCGCGAAGACTTTTAGGAATTTCCTGCAATAACCTTAGTCATAAAAATGACTTAATTTCCCTAGTTGTCTTTGGGCAGGGGAAGTCATTGTTGGCTTGATTTTTAAGTGGGTTTGGTTTCACTCCTTTCTGAGTAAAGATGTGTCCCAAGAAGTCGATTTTCTTTCTTAAAAAGCTATACTTGCTCAGTTTGATTTTTAGATTTGCGTTTCGTAGTCTATTTTTTTTTGCGCGTGTCCCTCGCCCACCTGCCGCCCAACCGACCGAGGGGCGCAGCCGAGTGACGTACGGCACGAAACGCGTACAAGAAAGACGCGAGAAATAAAAGATAGAATAGAACGAGGAAGATTCAAGATATACTACGGGCTAGTACTACAAGCAATACGGTTTTTAGTTTTTGAAGGCTTTCTATGCCTTCAATACTACTAAGTAGGCGATTGTAATCCGTACATAAAACCCTAAAGGAATTATGTACTTCAAACTCAGGCCTACAATGGTTAACTACTAAAGAGATAAAGTTTCTAGATGAAAAACGGGGAACATGGAAATTGAGCTGGCCTCACAAGTAGGGCCTCTCCACATCCCCGTGAATAAGTTTATGTAGAAAGACGACGCCAAGCATCGTCCTACGGTTAGCTAAAGAAGGTAGGTTAAGTAGGAGGGGTCTACTAGAGTAAGACGGTAATCTAAGATTAGAATCCCAGGGTAGGCCATGGAGATCGGCTACTATGAACTCCAAATTGAGGACTCCAGACACACGAACCGTACTCCAATATAGGGCGAACTAACGAAGTGAAGAGAGTCTTCGTTACATAAGGAGAATCGAATTCCTTCGACCACCTCCTAACGAATCCCAGCATACCTCTGGCTTTGTTAACCATACAAGGAATGTGTTCTGAGAACGAAAGTTTAGGATCCAAGCGGACACCCAAATCATCAACAATAAAAATTCTTTCCAAAGAGCAATCGTTAAGCATACATGAGTACTCTGGATTTGGTTAGAACCTGCGGCAAATCATTGATAAACAATGTCAATAGCAGTGGTCCAAGGTGACAACCCTGTGGGACGCCAGATGTGACCCTAAGGCTATTGGAGAGAACGTTTCTGAACAGAACCTTTTGGGTCCTGTCACTTAGATAACTCGAAATCTACTTAAGAAGATCACTAGGAAATCACTAGAATCAAGTTTCCTAACCAGAAGAGAATAATTAACCGAGTCGAAAGCTTTACTGAAGTCCGTGTAAATTACATCGGTTTGAGAGTTTTGTTGGAAACCCCTAATAAGGTGTAAGAAATGATTCCCTCCAAATAAGGGGAAATTCTGAGGATTCTAAAGATAAGGTAAACAATTTTAGAAGGGGGTTACACAGCGCCTCGGAGCAATACCTAAGCACAGAGCCCGGTATACCATCGGGACCTGGTGAATAAACTGGCTTAACAAATTGAAAATCGCGGATAAGTGAGCTTTCGTTTTGAATAGGACTAAAGATTAAGGAGGAACTGGGCATAACTGGAGAAAATGTATGATCTGAAGATGTTGAGGCCGAATATGTAGTTTTGAAAAACTCAGCAAAGAGATTGGCTATTGCCTGATCAGAATTTACTGTAGTATTCTTAAATGACAGCGAGGGGGGGGTATAACGTGGGTTTACGTTTAGAGTTAACAAAGTTATAAAATATAAAACTGTTCAGGGTCCTGCGTGAACTGAACCTTGGAACGAGTCAAATAATTTTTATAACACTGAGCGTTAAGCACGGAAAAATTAGATCGAGCACTTAGGTAAGATTAGAAAGCCATTTTTGAACCAGTTAGTTTATATTTATTATAAAGCCTAGATTTTACGTTTTTTAAACGTGTCAGCTCTTTGCTAAACCAAATTGGTTTATTAGAGACTGACGGTTAGGTTTCAGGAACACATTAAGAGAAAAATGAATTCATGTCACTGTAAAAGATATCAACGGCGGATGCCATGTCCGAGTTCGTGTGAAGTTTTGACCAATCAAATTCAGTTATTAGAGTGTTAAGCCTCTGATAGTAAAACTGTCCTAGTGTCAATAGTCACATCGAAAGTAGGATGATATGGATCTTCAGGTTGGAGGAACTCTTATTAGATTTACACCTACAGACTCGGAGACAAAGCATGGATCCAGTAAGCGGTTTAAAGAATTAAAGATATGGTTAACTTGGGATAAAGATAAATCGAGCAAGCCATTTATGAAGTCATGCTGTGCCGCAGTATGAAGAACGTCGAAGAACCATCAGAGGACCAGTGCGCTGCAAGTATGTTGGAGTCACCCAAAGCCACTAAAGTGTCCCTATTGAAAATCCTGCTGGAAACTGCCTGAATTGCCGAAAGGTGTTTCCAATAAATTCGCTCTTCCGAAGATGGAGGGATGTAGGAGCAGGTTACATAAATACAACTTCCTGTGAATGATAGCTTAACGCAGATAAATCTAATGTCCATAAATTCATTAGATACCAACCGTTCAGAGATGAGGCAGAAGTCAACGGCAATTAAAACTCCGACACCACGCTGGAGCTGGCGATCTAATCTATAAGTTGTGTACTTACTTGGAAGAATTTCGGAGCATAAGATCTCCGCCTTCAACCAGGTTTCAGTAAATACAATACCCTGGGATGCGAAGGAATGGCTATCCAAATACAATATAGGAAGTTTACTGCGTAAACCCCTAGTATTCTGATAGGAAAGTATAAAGGAGGAGGTTAGACAGATGGTGTAACTGCAGGCACATAGGGTTGCGACTGCCTGGGCAGTTGTACTCCCACAGGTCGATTTATCTTATTTCGAGCCTCGTATTCCTTGACTATCACGTACTTGGACCAGAAGTAACCCGAGCAAATAATGTCAAAGAATTGGGATGAGACATTTATCTTGAATGATTAAATGTCTCTGGCATACGAAAATTTGAATTTTTCCACCTTGACATTGCCAGCTTTTGTTTTGCCTTGCGAGGGGCTTGCGTAATGAATTGTTACCAACCACGTCCGGTATTCCGGGCAATGTTGGACCCTGGGTCGGTTTGGACTTAGCATTGGACAAAACGGACGACGCGGCAATTGTTGGCTGAGCACCTTCCAATGCCACAACGACCGATTCGGTTACCAAATCTTTGATCGTACCTGATCTTAGAACCATTGGAACGGGGACCAGGGGCTGTGGCGACGGGGAGTGGCAGGAAATTGGTTGCTGTGTCTCACACAGTTGCACCCGACTAGCAGCGGATTTTTTGCGTTTTGGCGACTCATTTAATAGTTTCATACAATTAAATTAAGCATCTAGCGCGGAGAACAGGTCATTCGCCCTGCGAAAAGTGGCCATGATCTCAGAAAATCCACTCCTAGTCTGACGCATGAAGGATAATATCTCCTTCTCAATAGGCCTCACAACAATAACGCAGGCCCTTTTTGCTGGACACTGCATCAGCCATTCGACCTGTGATCTCGATGCACTTAGCATGCGCTACTGCTTCGCGAAGCCTGCAATGGATACTGGGCTGGTCTGCCGGAACATCATTTTGGCAGTTCTTTACGTTGCAGACGACTTTCTTAGAACCGCTGAACACACTATAAGTACCAACAAAAACTCAAGAGAGGGAAAAAGAACAGAAGAGCGCAAGACTAAGAAATTTAAGCAGCAGAAGTCACAAGAGCGATGAGAGCTATGAACCGCTTAGATACAGCAAGCAGCAAACAACTCTCAAGCGGTGTAGTGAAAAATAAAAACGGGAATAAGAACAAAGAGGAAAAGTGAGATAAGATAAATTAACCGTCTTAGCACAAACTAAAATACACATGTGATAAATTAAAAGGAACCCCGGTGGTTTTAGGTTAAAAGTAACACGAAAGTCGGAGCGCAAAACAAAAACACGACCGTTTTGGAGAGAGAGTGAGAATACTATTATGTCGTCGAGATATACGAGACAGACGTTACCGACTAAGTTACCTAAGACGTTGTCCATAACGCGCTGGAACGTGGCAGGAGCGTTCTTAAGATAGAAGGGCATTTTCGTGAAATCATAGTGCCCATATTCGACGGTAAATGCCGTCTTGTTTGCATCGCATGGGTTCATTTGAATTTGGTAAAAGCCACTTGCTAAATACAAAGTATTTCCTATGCTGTCTAGTATATCTGCAATGTTCGGGATAGGGTATCTATCAGAGATCTGATCTGATTTGTCGTTGTTGTGGAAGGAGTTCCTGCCCAAAGTTTGTATATCGTGTCGACCATTACTATCGTTGTTGGAATTATGTTGACGGGAAAAGAGTCTATTATAATAATTATTATTGTTGTTAAAGTTTTGTTGTAGCTGTATAAAGCGACTATTATTGCCATTGTTGGTGTTATCATTTCGTGGTTCATGACGAGCGTTGTTGCCATTACAGTTCTGTTGTCGTGGCATGTAGCGACTATTGTAGTTACTATTGTCCTTTCGCGTATGTGTGATACATATATCGGGCTGTCGGGTCGTCGGAATTCTTGGTGTTTATTCAGGTTTCTGAAGAAGTTTAATGTGATCTACCCGTACTCGTATGACTTCTCCATCGCCTCCGGCCCTTGGGGCCTAATGGCTGACCTAAGTGGATCCATTAATCCAACTAGGAATGCATTTAGACATTACTGTCATATTGGTCTCGTTTGGTCGTGAGTGAGTGTCCACAAGGGTCTGCTTCTCTGGCTAGTGACATTAATTCACCTATTATTTTTGTGACGGTGAAATATAATCTTCCCATACTGAGCCCATCCGGTAGATTGTGTAGGTCTCTAACAAGTATTTCTTCTATTTTTTTGCTAGAGTATAGTCGCTGGAGATTTGACTTGATGTCATCCCAATTGAGGAGTACATCGTAGACACTCAGCTTCATCTGCCCTGCCTGTCCACGTGTAAGCTACGTTTTTTTCTTAACTTGCTTGATGTTGCTGATGCGGGCACGTCTGTCTCGAGTCCAGAAGTACTTAACCTAATTATGTGTGTTCACTTATTAAGTTAGTAATTAACCTAACATACATACTACTCTTAACCTAAATATACAATAAATATACAGTGCAAATTCAATATGATATCAAAGAAATCTTTTTGGACTTTTGGTCAAACGAAACTTTTGTGAATAACCAACGGATATCACTGGGGACAAAATCCCTCTCACGGCACATCTATTTTTTCCTCAGACACGACCATTCAATTATTGTGCGCAAGCCTAAAGTCAAGGGGTGTGCAGTCATCGAGATATTTTTGCCACATATAAATAGAATCGGTGTTATTTAAACACCACTTAATTTAGCAACCAAGAAATGCTTAATGGGAGGTAGGTGTACGAAAACAAGACATTTTTTATGTTATACATAATATCGGAAACAATACTTTTTGTAAAATTGACTATTTAAACATTGATGTAGAGTTTTTAAGTAATTTAGTTGAAAAGTAATATATTTTTAGTAGTAAATTTATTTCAATATTATCGCAATGACCAACAAATTTAAAACAAAGCATTTGAACGTATTTTACGGAACACATTTTTTTTTAAATTCATATACAGATAACAGATATTTTACAAAAGTTATTGCATTGTGACCTTAATATAAATTAATTGTAATTTTTTAGAATGTGTCCGACTTTGAGGATCCTTACAAAAGCAGCAATACCTATATTTTCTGAGTTTTTATTTGCTTAAATTTCTCATGAAAATGAGATTTGTGTTTAATGTTCTACTAAAAAAAAGGTAAATTGGGTATTTATTTATTTAAAATAAGATATTTAACTATTGTTCATGCTATGTTTCTTTGCTAAAAATAATGTAATACAATGAATTTAAATGTGTAAAATACTATCGTCATTTCTAAAATTCCGTTTGCATAGTTTAAAACTTTTAATTAGTTATTAAAATATTTTTGACGATGTTAACTTGCATGAGAAGGGCAGAGCATACCAAGGTTACCGCACAATACGAAATATTTATCTCTTTATTCTAATAGAAAATTATCTTTTTCTATTATCCTTAACAGCCATTAAATACGGAAAATTTTGAAGATGAATTTATATATGCTGATCTTGAGAGTCAACATTATGGACCGATAAATTACAAAGCAGCTTCACTGTATGCCCAAGTCAAAAAAAACAAAAAAAACGGAGCTCTAGGTGAGCTCTAATAAAACGCTGGAACATTTTTTAGCTTCTGAGTGCATTTTTTTATGTAAATGAGATTATAATTTGTTTTTTAACCATAATTTATACAAATAAATGAGTAAAGAATTAAATTTAATATTTAAGTTACATAATTTGTTTTGTGAAAACTAATTTTATATATATATTTATGTATGCATATATATATATATATATATATATTTTTGTATACTTATTTAAGAGAAATAAAAAATGTGTAATGTCCAGAGATCTGTAATTTAATTGAAATGAAATAACTTAAGTTAAAAGTAGACTAAGTAATACAACTGAATAATAAAGGAAATCATTTATATAAACGCTGATATACTTAAATCTGATGCTCTTCCTCCTCTTTTCAAGCTCCAACTACCGGCTGGACTAGGAGGTATACATATTATTTGTTTATACTTATATACATGTGAGACTGATGTGAAATAATGTTTTTTTTTTAACTCTAATGAAAGGATGATTCTTAAATCTGACTGCGACATTTTTTAATAACTTTGTGTGGCGCATCTGAAATTGAAATGAATTTCACAAAATTGGCGTCCTGTGTGCGTATGAAAATTGTTCGCGCCACAAGGGCGCTTAGTTTTGAGCGGCATTGTGGGAGAGAACTTGCACTCCCGCTCTCTTGTGCTCTCCCACTCCCAGAAAAACATACCACTCCGCGGTCCCGGGCACTTTAGCTCCTAGTTTGTAAGTTAGTCCTAATTAGAAGATTGTGCCAATAAAGCGTGTGAAATTTGTGAAGCCGATTACTACGCCCGTTTTCTGTTTGGGAATTGGATTTTCTTGGGAATTGTCGACCAGCAGCAGCCAGCAACCACCCCCAACGACAGTCGGCCTTATTTGGGATTACTCCTCCTTCGTCATTTGTCGCCTGCGATCTATCCTGAGCAGCGCCCTTCTCTGCGGATTTTTTTCAAGATAAGTACGACTATTTTCCTATCCATTTGTCCGTGGTCGCCATATTCCTTTTCCATCGGCGTTATATACTTTCCATCCGATTCCAAATAGTTTCAAGTGAAAAGTAATATATGTATATATGTGCCTGTATACAAGAATATATAGGTATAAATAAATACGCCTAGCCGCAGTGAATTTTTTTTCTGTTGTGAGGAACCACTAGGTTCCGCACCATCTTTTGTTTTTTTTTTGTATATTACCCATAATGGAATTAAATATATATGTATATAAGTAGGTTCAGTTGTATATATTAGCTCTAAGTTAGTCTGTAAGGAGGGTGTCGCGGGGAAGTCCCGCGAAGGGAAAGAGAGGGGAACCACCAACAACAACACATCGACCGGCCACCACACCGGCCGGTCACGACGACGCAGTCAACGACATCACTACCAGCCGAGGCAGCCGCCTCCTCCGACCCCCACGCAACTCCAACATCGAACATGTTCGATGCGGAGACAACCGACACAAGTGCGAGGCCCCTGCAACTGGAAAATCACTCGGTGCAGATACGAAGCTCCGAGTAACGACGAGGGAGATCGGCAGCAGAGGAGCACGAACCCTCCCTCTGCTGATCCGATCGGAGAGTTGGTTTTCGGCAGTCATAAAGAGCCGACGTGTGCTCTGGAGTTGGACCTTGGGCCGCCACCAAGATAGGCGGACCCAGTAGCGCAGCGGAGAGGGGAGCCAGGAAACAGGGGGGTAGAGTCGCCAGAACCCTGGCCTCGGGGACACGCCGGCCGAAGGCTATCCTCGTCTGACTCCGGCGCTGCTCCCCGGCCTCGGGGACACGTCGGCTGAAGGCCATCCTCGCCGGACTCCGGCGTTGATCCCCGGCCTCGGGGGCACGTCGGCTGAAAGCCATCCTCGTCAGACTCTGGCGTTGATCCACGGCCTCGGGGACACGCCGGCCGAAGGCCACCAGCGCCCGACTCCGGTGTCGTTCCCCGGCCTCGGGGACGCGCCGGCCGAAGGTCATCCTCGCCCGACGACAGCGTGGCTCCCCGGTCTCGGGGACACGACTGCCGAAGGTGATTCCCTCCCCCCCCTATCTGCTCCCGAACTCCGATTCGCCACAACCTCGCCTCTCCTTGCCTAAATTCGGCCCCCGGCCGACGGACCTGCCTGTCCCTGTAAATATATAAATGTTTCTGTGGAGGATCCTGGGATCGACGAGTATCTATCCCAGCCGTACAAAAGTATCCTTACAGAATGGCGCCCAAACATGGACCAGACAGGATTAAAAGCGGATTGTACGTTCGGGACACGAAGTCCCAACCTGTCATCGCACAAGACTCGAAACAAAGGCACGAGCATGATCGGAGCACGTGACTCCAACCTGTCGCCGCACACGACACGAAACATAGGCAGGAATACATAGGGACACGAAGTCCAAACGTCGGCGCACACGACACGAAACATAGGCAAGAATGCATAGAGACACGAAGCCCAAAAGTTGGCGCTCACGACACGAATCATAGAAAAGAGATAGGTCGAACATAAAGTTTAACGAAGGCCCCCTGAGACGAACGAAGACGATAGAGGAGATTAAGGAAACGGACCGCGACGTCGACAGTGACGTCGCTAGGGTAGTTGCCTCTCACTCTCACGCCCCGGGCTCCCTCTGCCGCAAAGGAGGACCAAGATATCAATCTCGACAAGACCATCCAAAGAGTCACATCGACTAAGCAATACTCCGCGAATAAGTAACCGTGAAGGACAATCATCAAGGATCGTCAAGAATCCTCAAGAATCACACCATCAACCCAACTCATTATCCTCAAGGATAAGCAGCCAAACACCCTCAAGGATCACATCATCAACCCAGCTCATGATCCTCAAGTATAAGCAGCCAAGGACCCTCAAGGATAACATCATCAACCCATCATTATCCTCAAGGATAAACAGCAAAGGATCCTCAAGGATCACATCAACCCAACTCATTATCCTCAAGGATAAGCAGCCAAGGATCCCATCATCAACCCAGCTCATTATCCTCAAGGATAAGCAGCCAAGGATCCTCAAGGATCCCAGCAACAAAGAACAGTTAGTCACCGTCGCGAAAGGATATCCTCAAGGATATTCCATAACCAACCTGAACCTCGAGTGAACAGAAACCATCGGGAGCGAGTCATTTCGAACATTGAACAATGGGAATATCCTGGATATCATACAGGAAGACGCATCAGCTGGAAGCATACTTCGGGAGCTAGAGCTCGATGAGAATGGAACGGTCGAGGAACAACGATCCCGACTGTACGCTTTCGCAAGGCAGCCGGAGCGCAACGCCGAGGTTCGCAACCGCCTGCCGAACTAGAGCTCCGGTATGGAACACACCTTCTGGGGACACTTAACCGTATCACCTATGCCGACTGAACTAGAAGGACCTGGTGGGAGCCAAACCCTAACGATCCCGACCATATGAAGCATTTTACCTTCGGCCCGGAAGTCAGAGAACACTTCACGCTCCACAAATACTACCCTCGACATGAACGCCAGCTCTCTCTTGATAGACAAGGTCGCCATATGGGGCCTGACGTTCAATGGGAGCACCGATGCGCTCAGCTTCATTGAACTCCTAGAAGAGCGGGCGGATACGTTCCACATAGATCGGAAACACTTGTCCCAAGCACTCATTGTCCTCCTGACTGGGAAGGCAGAGAACTGGTTTCGAACAAGTGGCCTCCCAGGTCGTGCTTGGACCGAGGTGCGCCGGGAGTTCTTTCTCCCTCCACGATATTATCAACGACTAGATGACACCATCCGGGCTCGCCTCCAACGGGCCAACGAGCCATTCAAGGAATACATCGTCGACCTACGTTGCCAATGCAACATACTGGAACAACAGGAAGCTCCACGATCGCCCGTTGGTCGTTTCACCCACAGACCACCACGCAGGAGGAACGAACGATCACACCACGTATCGTCGCACCGTCACACCCTACACGTTGCGTCTCCACCCCAACACCACGAAAGTCCCGAGCTGGACTGGAGCATTGTCCGACGCCGAGCCGTCGGCAGTACAACGGAATCCGTTCCGTGCAGTAGAAAAGAGAGTCCGATTACGGGATTCGGGGAATCCCGTCCCTGCTTGCGGTGTCGCCGAGGCCGACTACGACTCGGACGAAGGGTTGCATCCCCGTCAGTGCGAAGAAAACTATCCAGAACCCTGGATCAGCGCGTTCCTCGATCAGGAAATTTCGCAATTCGACTAGTTAGTTGGCATATCGCATACAGCCGAGCACAACATTGTAATGCGGAATGATAAGCCGATCAAACAGCGCGATCATCCTCGGAACCCCGCCATGAGGGTCGTCATAGACAAACAAATTGACGAACTGCTCCGTGACGGGAGGATCGAGCCCTCCAACAGTCCCCATAGCGCGCCGATCGTTATCACCGCTAAGAAAACGGAGACGTGCGGATGTGCGTCGACTACCGTCAGCTGAATGACAATTCCATTCCTGACGCGTACCCTCTGCCAAGGATTCATCATATCCTGGAACGACTCCGCAACGCGAGATTCATCGCGACACTGGATCTGAAAAACAGGTATTGGCAGATACTAGTGGCCCCCGCCAGCCGGGAGTGCACCGCGTTCACCGTGCCCGGCCGTGGACTAGGGTGATGCCCTACAGTCGGCCTACACTCGGCCCCGGCAACCCCGGAGCCACATGCTTTCACGTACCTCGATGACATCATCGTGATAGGTTTCAAGTTGCAGGAACACTTGAGGAACCTGCGTGAAGTATTTCGACGGCTGAGAGAGGCAAATCTCCTCTTGAACCGATCCCGAGAAGATTTCCGCCATACGGAAACTGACAGCACCAACGAACTTAAAGGAGCTTCGTCGATGTTTGGGCATTGCATCGTGGTAGCGACGTTTTGTCCCAAATTTCGCCGACGTAGTGAAACCCATGACGTCCCTACTCAAGAAGGGCAGATAGTGGGAGTGGACCGAAAAGCAGGAGCAGGCATTCCAAGGCCTGAAGGAGCTTCTCACACAAGCTCTGATCCGCGCTTGTCTCGACTTTGGTGCGAAGTTCACTCTCCAAACTGACGACAGTGACTATGGTATAGGGGCAGTGCTCACCCAAAACCATAGAGAACCGAGAGAGAGTCAACGCATATGCCAGCCGCCGGCTGAACACCGCCGAGCGAAACTATTCCGTGACAGAAAAGGAATGCCTCCCAATTGTGTGGGCTAACCGCAAGATGCGATGCTATCTGGAAGGGAATCGCTTCGAGGTGGTGACAGACCACCACTCGCTCAAGTGGCTCAACTCCATCGACAATTCCACGGGCAGGATCGCTCGGTGGGCATTGGAGTTGCAGCAGTTCCAGTACGATATAACCTATCGGCGTGGAACCCAGAACCTGGTCGCCGACGCACTATCGCGCCAGCCGCTAGCTACCCTGCAAGTACAAGTGCAGCACCATGCTTGCATGCAGATCCAGCAGGAGCCGGCAAAATATACGGATTACCGCGAGGAAAACGGACAGCTATACCGTCGTATAGGTTTACGCCCGGAGGGGGAAGACTGTACGCCCTGGAAACTCTGCATCGGAGCCGACTCCCGCAGGAGGGTACTTGAAGAATGCCATGATCATCCGACAGCTGGACAGCCCAGAAATACTACTGGCCTGGACTCTTCCGTAGAAGTAGTAATTTACGTGCGGCGATGCCTGAACTGCCAGCCTTTCAAGGTCAGCCAGGAAAAGGTCGCAGGAAAGATGTTCACACGTCAGGTGGACGAACCTTTTCAAGTTCTCTGCGCCGACTTTGTCGGACCCCTGCCACGATCCAAGCAAGGAAACACAGTACTACTCGTGTTCCTGGATTCGTTCAGCAAATGGATCGAGCTGATACCTTTGCGACGGGCCACGGTGCCCTATCTCGAGCGGGCGTTTCGGGAGCGCATACTCAGTCGTTTTTGAATCCCAAGAACTCTAGTTTGTGACAACGGGACTCACTTCACAAGTAGAGCGTTCCAAGGATTTTGCAAGGCGCTGGGTATGGAGCTTCAATTCACCGCTCCGTACACACCTCGCCAGAATCCCACGAAAAGGGCCAATAGAACGGTCAAAACGATGATCGCTCAGTATTTGGGGGAGGAGCTGCAGTTCACATGGGACCAATTACTGCCAGAGATCTCGCTGGCAGTCAACAGCAGCGTATCCGACACCACAGGGTTCAGCTCCGTCTTCTTGCTGCCAAACAACCTATACGACGAACTAACGCCAGGTCGAGGGACAGCACAGCTCCCGCCTGAATAGCGCAGCCGGCAACTACACGAGATATTCAAAATCGCGAGAGATAACGCAGAGCGTGCCACAGCCGAGCAGGGGAGACCGTACAATCTGCGGCGACGAGACTGGAGACCAAAACTGGGCATTCTAGTGCTCGTGCGCCGACATGCGTTGTCCAACGCAGCCGAAGTCTTTGCCACCAAACTCGCGCCGAAGTACGATGGGCCCTATCCGGTGGTAAAGTTGCGATCACCGAACATCGTCCGGCTCAAGGATTTGGCCACGCTTCTTGAAACCTTATTACGAAGCCAGCAACTAAGACAACGAACACGACAACGACGAAGCCAACGCCAGTAACGAAGACAACCAAAACGGCAAAGGCAGCAGCCAAAGTAGCAAAGTCAACGGCAAAGGCAGCAGCCAAAGCAATAGCAAAGCCAGCGGCAATGGCAAAGCCAGCAGCAAAGCTGGCGACAACGGCTAAGCCTGCGACAGAGCCGACAACGGCGCCAAAATCACGGCTCGCGACGACATAACCGAAGCCGCCAATAACAACGACGGCGGCACAGTTAAACACGACGACAATCGATAACGACAAAAAGATCTCCGGAAAACGGCATGATCTGGCAGCCCGCCCGTTAAAACCCTCTTCCGGCAACCTTCTTTTTTTCAACTGGCCGTTATTCTTCAAGCAGCATGGCGGAAAACAAAAAATACGGGCAATCCCCCGTCCCCAGGGCCCGATGGCCGGACTCTAGGGCCAGGCTCCCCCGCCATCAGCCCAAACTGGTGCGGGGGCCTGACCTTAGATGAAATGCTGGCCGCAATAGAAGATGACAGCGGAGACCTCCAAGCCGAGGAGGTGCTCCGGTTGGCCACCGAGCTTCCGGCCCTCGCAGCTGCACCGACGCCGGCAGCGGCAGCGGCTATAGCAATGCGACCATCACGGCAACACCATCGACGCCAACGGCTCCCGGCGGCGGCCAGTGCCAACGGGCAATACCAGCGCCCCGGCCACCCCCACCAACGCCGCCGCGACGGAGACACAACGCTGGCAAGGAGCACTTAGCCGCCCTGGCGGCCGCTCGGGTGCCCACTCATGACCCCCGGACCGCCATCCTCCGCGGGTGCACCACGCTGCGAGGCCTGCCGGTACAGCGGGTGCAGCCGCTGCCCTCCATGGACGAGTGGCGTTGGCGCTTCCGGCGCCAGCACAAGCAGGCGCGCCGCTGCCCCGTCCTGTGGCCGGCCGAGGAGTCGTCCGGCGACGATGACGGCCTCACAGCCATCGATGACCTGGTGGCCCAGGAGGATGCCCGGGCCATGGAGGCAGGGTGGGCACAGTTTGTGGACCCGCTGGTACCTGTGCCAGACGGGTGGGAGTTTGATGGGGTGCTCCCCATCCGATGTCCTTTGAACTCCTAGAATGAGCAGAACTAGGTAAAGGAAAATCAGAAAAGAAAATAAATAATGGAGAATAATAATCAATTGACGAACAGAACCTCCTTAATTTCACCGCCACCACACCCTCCCTCCCTTTCCTCAACCATCCTCGCCTGACTCCGGCGCTGCTCCCCGGCCTCGGGGACACGTCCATCTTCGCCGGACTCCGGCGTATATCAACAGCCTCGGGGGCACGTCGGCTGAAGGCCATCCTCGCCAGACTCCGGCGTTGAACCCCGGCCCCGGGGACACGCCACCCGAAGTCCACCCACGCCCAACTCTGGTGTCGTTCCCCGGCCTCGGGGACGCGCCGGCCGAAGGTCATCCTCGCCCGACGAGAGCGTGGCTGCTTTGCCAATATTGGCCCCCTATTTAGTTTTCACTGTGATCCGTACATACATATATAGAGTTATATATATACATATAATTAAATACTCATATAATTCGTAAGTTAAAAAAAATGTTTTATTTTATTTAACCGAATTGTTACAATGATATTTTTATTGAAGAACACCGACCGAATAATTTCGTATCTCAAACTGAACTCATCTTCTTGTACTACCGGGGTTGACGTTCAAGCCTCGGTCTTGAGCTTTTGTGGATCTTGAGTTAATCTCGAAGATTCTGAGAGAGTTTAATTATGGATTGTGACAGCTTTAATTGACTCTTCGATTATTCTTGAATTCGATTTCTCTTTTGTAATTTGATATATCTGTTTACGAGTTAGCGAGTCTGATCTTAAGCGTGTGAAAAAGGGGTAGGATGTTTAGATTAAA